>JASANF010019261.1:0-30357 GCA_030248245.1 Trissonchulus sp. WLG1_4 | reverse complement strand
TTCGTGATGTCCTGAACCAAATGTCCGTTTGCCCTAGAAATACGTAATTGCAAAAGGGATAAACTCGCTTTGTCCGTGTAACCTATGTCCGTTTGTCCGTATGCCGATTTGAAGTACGAATCACCCTCAGCATATCGTCCACTATCAGGTTTACTTTGATTTGTTTGTTTATTTAAGATTATTTTTCTAAATATTCGGCGCAATAGGGTGACAACACCAACGTGTTGATTTGCGATTGCTAGTCGTTTTTAAGCTAAGGCAACTTTTTCGTATGTTTTTCCTTGCATAACTAGTGCATCACTACCGCTGAACCGTACGTCTAGCTCTGGCTGAATTAAGGCGTGTTCACGTCCGAAGTTGGATTGTATACCTTCTAAATAATGGTACAAAATTTACATATCCCAAGTAAAATTTTTTGAACTAACATAGTAGCATCATGAACGGCGTTTTGCTACTGCGATTTTGACGGTAGCTTGTTCGTTTCATTTAAAAAGTTTTGAACACCTAATCCGTTTCATTTGGCTGAAAATTGCTCCCGCAATTTGAAGATGCTGCATCATTGTTTTGTTAAACAATATTACAGTCCCTATATTTGAACCATAACTGCTGCCCTTCGCTAAATTGATTTTTAAAAATCAAATCATTTTACCGCTGTAGTTCATTTGTTTGAAAGATAGGAACCGATGATTGCATATTTTTTAGAGAAACAGTTGGTTACGAGATAGAAACAAGCATGCTACTAGTAAAAATTCACAGGGCTCCAGCTATAAATTGGTAAGCTCACTTACGCTTTTGCGCTATTTTAAGTACATGATGACTTTGCGTCCAGCATCTAAATTAATCATCGTTAACACCTTTCCACCAAAATGAATAAATCGAAAATTTGGTCGAATTAATGCCACAGCATACTACTTTAGGCGTGCGACTTGAAATGCGTAAATGAATGCTCTAAAACGAATGGAGCCAAATAATGCGAATTGATACTCTGTACCAATACAATGCAGATATACAATAAGAGATAGATCATCTCTATTTTATAAGAGTATAATCATTTCGCTAGGACTATGCAAATATTCTTCAAAATAAGGTTGTATTTTCGTTTGACACTTGATTTAGAACCTATTGAACAGGTTTTCAACAGTCAAAATTTGGCTAATGAGTCATTCTTCCTGCACTTTGCAGTGGTGCCAAAGTGAAAGATACATACGATGTGGATGAAATATATTGATGACACTTCTGCGTCTATTATACCTATATATAGAGTCCCAGTAACAAAACAAAACCAGCGATAACAACAACAACAAAGAAGCAAGGAAATGACAACAACAACAACAACAACAACAACAATAACCAATGTTAAAATGAAGGATAAATCAACCACGAGTTTTGAATTCTAGAGAAATCTCCTCCGGTTGAGTTTTGCAGCCAATATTGATTTTTCTAGAAAAAAGTAAATATTACATTGACGGAAGGGAAAAAATTGTGCACAGAATTAATATCAGTGAATTAAAATTTGCTATTTTCATCAAAAAGCACCATTTTAAGAATGTACCTCACCTGTCTGTATTCAACAACATGTACATACATACACAAAATTTTACACAGCATAATGAGATGCTTTTTGATTTGTTTGACTCTATCTGGAACCGACCTGTCAAACTAATTTTTTCAGGTACTTGAAATCGTGGTAGCCTCGAATTTGGCACTGAAGTTCGGTACTGAATGGGCCTGCGGGAATGAAAAATTCACCAAGTCATAGAGAGCAGCCGCAGTCATAAAACAAGCTGCGTTCACAGCCAAACCTAGTGTATCAGGGGGAACTCCGCCTTTAAAGGAATCTTTAGAGAGTGGAAGAAAACCTGAGCGTGGAAATTACAAGAACACTGCGAAGAGTGCTTTTTGATGAACGGATGAATACCACCACGTGTTCACTGAAAATAAACCGCGGTGTTTGAACAGGTATAAATACACTCCAACTATAATGTTTCAATTTAATTAATAACTGATAACTTTTTTCAAAAAGTCATCAGTTAAAGTTAACTGATAACTTACCTTATTTACCTCAGTTAACTTTAACTTTAACTTTACTGAATTTATTTTGTGCTTTAACTTTAACTGATAACTTACTGATTTACAATTCCAAACCGCATTCTCTAAATCAGTTACCTATTTTTATTTTTTCAGTTACGCGTCAAAATGTTTTATTTCAGTTAAAAGTGTTTAAAAACTCAAAAACTGATTTTATTTTCAGTTAGTGGTAGTAACGTTTTTTCACAGTTTTGGAGGAGTAACATCTAATAGTTACGATTTACTTTTCAACCCATATTTTATATCAATGCATATTAATTCAAAACTGATAATTTATTAATCAGAAATGGTTGCTAAAATAGCTTGAAACAATCTATGTCAATTTTCACAAATTTTTCAGCCAGTTACGAGAATTTTGAAATTCCGCAATAAAGAGGGGTCGTAGCGAGCTTGCAATTGAGACAGGTTTTTTGAACCATTTTGGTTGTAGCGGAAAGAGCGGAGTGCAATCGGCCGGTCGAGAATCGTAGTTCTTCTAGTGATCAGACGTGGCGCACACAACGAGGCCACACTCTCGAAAGGCGGAATCCCCGTTTCGCTTATTTTCCAAAACCCCCAATCTTCCCCGACGTCCCGTAGGAGAGCGCCTGATTCAGTTAATCGTCTTCAAGTGTGTAAGCCCTAAGTTTCTCCCCTGAAGGATAGAACGAATTTGGGGACAGAGGAAGAGAAAGAGAGGGAACACTCCCTGAACCAGATCCGCCCCTCCCTTATTGCTCCTTGTGAAGATTGAAAGTGCCGATTGTCACGAAGTATTGCCCATTGCTCCGTATGCGTTATTTGGTGTCTTTTGATATTCGTCCGTATCGTCTGAGGCTTTGTGTTCCATCAATCAGCACGTACCAGCTCAAGCAGCGATTTTGGAACCTCCCCCTGAGAGATAGAAGCTAGCCGGATAGTCGTTGTACAGATTGGGCTAAGCCATAGCATTACCCTATATTGGCGAGCTAGCTGAAACGAACAGAAGTAATTAGCGAAGTTTAGCGGTTAATAACTAAAGTACTTTTTGGTCGCGGAATGTGAAATATACTGAATTCGTAGAGCATAAAGTAGAGTAATTATAAAGTTTGAAGTTATTGGAGTAATATAAAAAGCTATCTAGTTAGATTGTGAACTTTATCAATTTGAGCAGAATCATAGGCGTGAAAAGAGCAAGTTGGAGAGAACTGAATTTCTGTGACGTCTGAGAATTTGGTAATTAACATTTGTAGGATGCAGTCATGTTTGGTATCATTTATGTTTGTATTTTTGGTACAATATGTAAGCATTACCACTCATTTTTGAAAAAAAACCTCTTTACAGCAATTCGCTACAGTTTTTTTTTGGGAGCAGAAGAAAACTTTAGCTTTCACCCTTATTTATTAGAGAAAGGGTTACGGTAGTTTAAAATAAATGTAGTGTTTGACTGGGTCCGCAGCCCGAGACAAGGGAGGTTTGCAGTACGGTAAGATAATTGCAGGAGAAATGACATAATAGGGTTTGCACATAACGCAGGCCGATTAGTGAATGTAAGTATATATACGTAATTGGTTAGCGTTTAGTTAGCAAATATGTTTCCGGCTTTTTTAACTTGTTTCCCAATTTTCCCCTTTCCCCCTTCTTTCATTTTTTCCTTTCCCCTTTTCGTAATATTTTGGTAATACCGTTTTCCCCTGTTTTGGACTCTGACGTTCTTGTGGCCGCCCAAGTAGAAGTGAAACAATCAGTGGACCTGGGTGACCAGGGAATCGAAGGGTTATTAGAGGGAATTAATATCGAGGTGTGAGGGCCAGGCAGCCTTTAATTCTTAGCCCTCAAGTGGCGAAATTTTGCAAAAGTGAAAGCTAGGCGGGTGAAGAAGAACCCGCCGCTCTCTCTATCGGCCTATTTCGGGATTTTTTTAGTAGATCCCCGACAACAATTCTGAAGAAGAAGCCGCCCCCGAAGTTGTAGCTAGAGGCCAGGTCGGGTAGGGAACTTCCTATCAGTTAAATTCCTGGCCTTTCTCGCCTCCTCGTCGGCATTATTATTTGCCTCCTGCTCTGTATATTTTCGCTACACAGTGTCCAATAAACGGATTATAGTAAAATTACCGACTCCCGACTCCCTACTTTTTGCCCGTTGAGCGAGATCCCGCCCTTAGTTGGCCCGAGAACTGTCAGTGACGATCGGCGCATTAGTGCATTTCTTTTTAGAGGCCTTACAGAGCGCCACCACTTTGCCGCGGCCATTCAGCGCTATCCGTACGCCCGCTCGCCCCGGCGCCACTGGTCGGCTTCTCCTTCGTGCTTGTCCTTGCGTAGTGGTTGCCAACGTCTTGGTGACGGCCCTTCTCGTGCTCTCGCTCAGCTCTCTGTGTCGCCGCGTGCCCCCTCGGCCGTCCGTTTGGTGGCGCTGTCCCAGGCGCCCGTGCCCCCTGGCCGTTTCCTCCGTCCGTGCCGGTACCGCCGTGGCTTGCTCTCGCGTCGCTCTGGCCGCCATCACGCCGTTCCTGCGTCCAGCAACGTGCTCCTTCGTCGCGCCACTGAACGCCGCCTCCTTCTCCTCCCGCCGTCGGTGCTCCTGGCCCGCTCGCTTCTCGGTTCCTAGGCGGGGCCCGCTATCCGTCCAGCGGCCGTCCATTCTTCCCCGTCGCCTACCGCCTCTCCTGGCTGCCTCCAGCCTCCGGCTCCAGCACCTCCAGTCAACTCCCGCCCCGCTACCTGAGCAACCTACCGTTAGTCGCGGTGAGCACGTTGTGAGGTAAAGAGCCCTAGGCTGACCCTCAAGGCCAAGCAGTCCGAGAACAGGTCATCGATCAACTAGTAGACCAGTTGTTTCAGATTTGGTTTAGGTGCAAAGGGTCAGGCTAAGAGTGCCATTTTTAGTGAGTGACTCTTCAGCTATACCTTGGTTCTGTGCTGTTTGTGTGTCCTTAGCTGTTGAACCCAAATCGAAAGACGGACACCCAGGCGCGTTATTTGAAGTTGGGAGCTCCGGTAGCTACGATTTGTTGTTAGGATATTTGTGCTATCTCTTCAGGAATACGTAATTTACACCGGTTATACATATTTTCTAGTGGAGTTCTGAGCCCAAGTCAAAAAATAAAGGGAAAGTTTTGTCGCCTCATAGAGCATTGGGACGCACGCGCAGTCGTTCTCTGACACCAGAAAAAGCAGGCGTCAGGGTTGGGCTAGGCCTCTGAATTAGGTATAAGTTCCTAGTTATCCCTGGCCTTCGTGGTAATTTCTTCTGAATTCACTGACGGCAGAGCAGAAAAGCTTGTCCCAGCAGTTTTCAAATCCCTGAAACCAGTTGCTCAAGTGAGCTCAAAGAAGCTATAGGAGAGCAAATCTTTGAGTATTTCAGGATGCTCATTCGAGAGTTAGCGAAAACTACTCAAATTTGAACCTATATGTATGTAAGTCTCCAAATTTTGGTCGAAAATAAAAAATTCCTGTGTGTCCGCAGCTCATCGCTTTTTGCCTAAAACTGCAAAAAATTTTTTCTTGCGACTATATGCAATTTAGAAACGCTATAGTCATACATGTACACGAGGTCTCGGTCTGGGGGGTTTGTCCCAGAAATTTTGAAATTTTAGAGGGGCTTGTCCTGACTTTTCGGCGGCTTGAGCGGACAAAAACGCAAAAATTTGGAATTTTTGCCAAAAAAATAGAAACTTTTGGCAAAATTTGGCCATTTTTGGACCTTTTTTTTGCTTTTTGCTCCTTTTTGAAGCATTTTACGGCGATCTAGAGCAATTTTTGAGTGTTCGGGCACCTTTCTTGGATCGAGGCTTGTCCCGCTGGGTCAAATCGGAGAAGGGGGGCTTGTCCCAAAATCTCAAATCTGGGGCGGGGGCTTGCCCCCCCACCCAGGAGCCGTATTCTCAAAATTACCTGCAGGTAAAGTTAGGCTAACTTTACCCACAGGTAAGGTGAAGGTAAAATTGTATTCTCAAACAGTGACTAAAGCCAACGTGATAGCTGAGGTTATCTTTAATATTCGGGCAAGAAATGTGGTTTTTCTTGTTTTTCACCTAAAGTTAATGTATTGTGCAAATTTTTAACCTCAATGGTTGATGTTAACCTTGTTTTCAATTTTAACTTTAACTTTACCCACAGAATTAACTTTACGTTCACCTTACCTGTGGGTAAAGTTAGCCTAACTTTACCTGCAGGTAATTTTGAGAATACGGCCCCTGACCCCCCCATGTACATATGTGGCTATAGTTGTGTGTGTGTGTGTGTGTCACGCAGTGGCGTACCCAGGGGGGGCTAGGGGGACATCAGCCTCCCCTTCGCGATTTTAGCCCCCCCTTCGCGATTTCAGCCCTCCCCTTTTTTTTCACATTTTTTCCTGTGGTCTTTTTTGCTTTTATGACACCGCTAAAAAAATTTACCGGTACGTTCCCAATTGACTAAAATTACACTGAAATTTCAAAACTTTTCCAAAATCTTCTTTCGAGGGGATCTCGCCCCTAATTCATTACTGCTCTAATGTATATACATGCCTTATATCTGCTATGGTGTATTAATAATGAGTAATGCTTGATGATAGGAGTACCACTAGTAGGACACTTTTAACGTGTAAACATAGGCGGGGGTACCCCAGCTCTACATATACATGAAATACGTGCTCTGTGTGTATTTACACACAGTGTTACTGTGCAACAAACTACCGTATCCCCAATCGATAAATCTGCAAGCTAACTTAATTTTTTAAAAAAAAAATTTAAAAAATTTTAAAATTTAAATTTTTAGGAAAAACCAAAAATTCGTTTTGATTCATGTGGTTTTTAATTCATACTGTCTCCAAACCTGAAATTTGAAAATTTTCCCGATTATTTACTACATAAATGCAGGATATTTTCCGGCTGAAAATATTATTACGTACGTAGGTTTTGTGTGTGTGTGTGTGTGTGTGTGTTTGTCTGAATTTTGATTTTTGTCTGCTGTGTCCAGCAGACTGCGTGCGTATGTGCGCCTGTGTGCTATGTGTGTGTGAGCGCAGGGGCTATAGTGACCTGATGTGCCCCTGCGCGTTCATTATTACAGTTTATTTATGCGCGTGCGGTGCGCTAAACCGCAATTGTATAGTTTTAGTGGGTGGGTGGGGGCCTTATTGTTTTTTATTTTAGATTGTTTTAGGTTTAGATTGTGTGTAGTAGCGGTATGGGGTTAGTTTTGCATGAGTGTAGTGCAGTGTAGTTTTGTGTTTTTGGTGGTGGGTATTTTTTTAGTTTTTGTGGGTGCTTTTGGTCACATGTAGAACAGTTTTAGTGTGTTTTTGACCCGAGTAAAAAAGTTTTGACACTACTGTTCTATGTGTGAGGGCTTTAATAATTAATGACAATGTATGCTTTTTATTAATATGTTTAACTTTGTTACAGATTTGCAGTGTTCCTATTACACCCGCTGTCTCCCCCCAAGCCCACCACACGCGCCCTGCTGTAAAGGTATGTGTCATTTATTTTTCTTTTCTTATAACTGCGTGCAGTAATTGTACTTAAGGTTTTGAAAAATCGTTTTTTCCTTTTTCAGATGTCACCTAAGATAATAATTATTGCACACATCCATGAGAAAAGAGTAATAAGTGACACTTGATGAATTATTATGTTTTTAATAGGGAAATTTAGTACTTTTGCGGATTTTTTTAGTACAGTTTTAGATATAGTTATCGGACAGAGTTTGTAAGGTCCGATGTTAATAGAAAATTTTTTCCTTTTGCGAATTCAGGTTGCGTGGTCATAGTAGACTACCAGTGTTTATAGTTCTAGTAAGCAAATTTAGTTCTATTGCGGAGTTGTACCAACATGCAGGTAGTGATTAATTGCTTGACTGTAGTAATGTAGAATATTGTCGCAGTGTTAGTTTTGGCGTACCCCTGACGTATTACATAGGTCAGACTTGGACAGTATACACTTAAGCGATTGGTTTGATTTTGTGTGACGATTTCTTCCTTCGCCTTATTGCATATCGGGTGTCGCAGTGTTCTGTTTGTCATTTAGTCATGGAGTGGTTGTTGTGTATGCGTAAGGTTCTACCTGCAGTGCTTGTAGTAGTTGTGTTTTTCCCTATATTTTATACGGTTGTTAAGCTTGTACCACTTCATCATAGCCATTCAATTGATATACACTGCGCTTCTGTTTGCAATAACTCTAAGACTATTACTCAGAATTTACATCTATGTATTTTGAACACTACTACTAGTACACTTTGTAGCGGCACGGACAACTTTTGTAGTTACAACAAGACCGAATCTAAGCACGTTGCGAGATTCTTGAGTAGATGTTTTGATGGTCCCCACTGTGGTTTGCAACCCTTTGGTTATATTTTTCACATTAACCACAATGCTAGTTGTGAATTTGCTGCTAGCTATAACAATATTACTCTATGTTTCAACAAAAACTTGGTACTAATGAATGCGGCTGTGTGTGGAGTGTCTGTTCAACCTGAAGAGTTAGCCAAATTGTATCATTTGTTGTTGTTGCGTATATGGTCGCAAAACATTTAGCCTCTAAAATCCATAGCGCTTATCAATGTTGACTAAAACTGTCCAAACTTTTTTTAGACAATTTATACTTTTAATACCGCATTGTTTCGAAAAATGTCCGCGGAAAAGAAGAAATGCAATTATTGTGAAAAATTGATTAGTGCTTCAAACTTTAGCCGACACCAGAAGCTACATTATCGTACGGGTTGGATACCAGTTACTTTTATGGCATCCGAATGTAATACTGATTCATATACTTCATCAACGAATGCGACATATGCTACGACTTCTTCTGCTACAGCGACAACAGTACCTGCATCCAATGCGTCACAGTTAGGCGCTTTTGATCAATCCGTTTTGCATAACTTACAATGGCTAATAGCTAATTGTCCCGCCTGTTTCGATTCAAGTCTGCAGTTAGCGATAGAAAATCATTACTGTTGCTATACTAAAGAAGAAGTACTGCATTATTTAATGGACCATGCGTTATCTTACACGGGAATTACTCAACTATCCCCCCTTGAACGTGTGCGCATGATTGGTACACTTTATGGTAGCTTGTAGTTTAACAAATAATTGCCTGTGTGTATGTACTAATATGTGTTACTGTCTGAATGTATGTTTAGTGTATGTACTGGAATGACATATTACTGTGTGAATGCATGTTGAGTTGTGTGTGTTGTATATAATAATGAATGATACAACCAAGCAATCATTACTTAATATTTATACTACACCCTCAAACCCTGGGTCATTTGGAAGTGTGACACGTTTGTACAGAGCTGCAGTTTCCCAAGGTCTCTCAGTGACTCACAAAGACGTAGAGTCTTTTTTAACTACAGTTGATTCATACGTGTTACATAAACAGGCTAGATATAAGTTTAAAAAGGGTAGAGTAACTGTAAGTACGCTTGATGAGCAATGGCAGGCAGACTTGGCAGACTTATCAATGTATCATCGTCTTAACTGGGGCATGCGCTATCTTTTGGTAATAATAGATGTATTTTCGAAATTTCTCTGGGTTGTCCCGCTAAAAAATAAAAAAGGTTCTACTGTAGCCGATGCTTTTGCACATATTTTTGAACAAACTAATCGTCGGCCAGGCTATATGTGTACCGATAAAGGTACTGAATTTCTGTCTCAGGAAACCCAAAAAATTTTAAAGACTGAGCGCATTGTTCATATTACACCACAGCGTAGCAATGGTAAATGCGTAGTTGCTGAACGTGTAATAAGGACATTAAAAACCCGTTTATTCAAACTAATGACAAGTAATAAGAACAATCGGTACATTCATAGCTTACAAGATGTAGTGAAAAGTTACAACAAGTCAATACATAGATCAATTAAAATTGCTCCTGATCAGGTTAACTGGTCAAACCAAGCACGCATTCGTAAGGTATTATTTCCTGCAACAAAACCAGGTAAAATTTTTTCCAAATTCAATATTAGTGATACTGTTAGAGTGCAAGCCGATCGTAAAACTTTTCAGAAAGGTTACAAAACACATTTTTCATCGGAAAAATATAGAATTTTTCGCCGACTGCATAGGTACCCCCCACAGTACAAACTTAAAAGTCAAGACGGATACTTAGTGGCAGGACTGTATTACGATCCAGAGTTAGTACGGGTTGTTACTTAGCATAATGTATGTGGTGTTGTCAAGTCGTGCCAGTGTCAACTACTTTCCGTATAATACCAGCTTAAATTTTTCGAACGTGGTCGATATTCCTATTCGTGGGTATCGTTGTGTTGCGCTGACAGAATGTTTTGTATTAAGTGACACTGCTATTCCTGATCAGCTGGTGTATGTGAATAGTGATATTGTGGTCGAGTCATCGGTGTGCGGAGGCAGGCGTCGTTTATTAAGACTGTTTCAGCTGGGCTCTCATGTGTTGTTCTCTAACTTAGAGTACCATCTGCTGGAACCTAATCCAATACAACGAATATCTTTTACAGTGGCCCCCCATGATCCACGTGTGAACGTATCTCACTTCCTAGATACGGAGATCATCCTTAAGCTTCATTTTTCTCTTGCTTTCACAGACTAGCTACAGTTTCAGTTAAGTATATGCGTTAGTTCTACACTATGCCCCGCCATGTCCTGTTGCTCTAATCAAATTCTGTCCTACTATCAGATGCCCACACTTTCTTCTGAGCCAGCCGATTTCAAGCGAGGTAACCGAACAGTTGCTTACCGTAAGGCTGTTAGTTTGGGCACTAAAAAAAGTACTAAATCTAACTCACGCAAGTCTATTAAGCGTGTACGAAAACGGTTAAAGACTTTGAAACGCCTAAAATCTGGTCCCCGCCAAGCAAGACCAAAAACAACTCGTTCTCGGAAGCAACTATCTGGCCAGCGAAAGCGCAAACCTAAAAAGCCGGGCCGTCCAAGAAAACGGAAAGAAAATTTTTAGATCATGAAGCGTCGATGTCAGTTAGACAATGCTAAAACTACTCGCCATAATGGCGCACAAGATATACATTGTGTCAAGTCGGAGTTTAATTTATTTGCTCAAGTGCCAAAGCAACATCAGGTTCAGGATTCTAAATGGTGTGTATCACCTTGTGAGACACATTTGCCATCAGATTCCACGTCGAGCTTGGACTTTAAAATAAATTCCACTCCGCTAACTTTTCTTGATCCTACTATGTACATTCGCCTAGTATTTCAAGTTTTACCGGCGACTGCGACTGATGATGTAGCTGCAGATATTCCAATAGCTGTCCCTATCAATAATTTTCTCAATTCATTTTTTAGCTCTATTGAACTTTGGTTTAATGGTGTGCAAGTAGGTCCACCAAGGAATTTACATGCTTACACCTCTTACTTAATAGCGCTGTTTGATTTTGACGCTGACGCACAAAATTCATTTCTAAAATCTTCACTTTTCTACTTGGACAGTTTTGGAGTTATGGATTCTAGCGATCCTAAATTGAATAGCGGTGCTAAAAATAGACTGGCAATTAGTCAAAATGAGAAAGTTGTTGACTTGTTTGGTCCTATACTTGTGGACTTATTTCGTACATCACGCCCGTTCTTGCCTGGTATCGACATTTTACTACGATTTCACAGAAATCAACCATCCTTTTGTCTGATGTCTGATACCAACCAGCCTTTCAATGTTAATGTACAGTCCGCAGCTGTATATTATCGCAAAATCATAGCCAATGAGCCAACTGTACGAGGTATAGAAGCTAGACTGTTGAGGGAACCCGCATTATATCCTTTCATTCAGAAAGAAATGAGAGTTTTCGTTCATCCGGCGAATGCTACAATTTTTGAAGAGGGAATTTTTGACGGAGGCGAATTACCTTGTAAGGTTGTTTTTGGTTTACTAGCTCAGGGGAATTTTACGGGGGAGTACTCATCTAATCCATTTAATTTTGATAGTAATGGATTGCAACAAGTTTCACTAGAAATGAATGGAGCCGAAGTATACTCCCGTCCATTGGAACTTACATCTCCGAATGGACACTACAGCAGTGTACCGTATTGTATGATGGTTTTAAATCAAAATAAAAATCCTGAAACCACCCGTCTACCGATTGACTTTGAAGCCTACACCAGTGGCTATAACTTTTACATATATGATCTAACTCCCGATTGCTGCGCTGGTTCAGAGCATGCTAGCGTCCCTCGTCAAGGTACTCTACACTTAAAGTTAACGTTTGCTACGCCGCCTGCAAAAACTCTGGTTATTTTAGTTTGTTTTGAGTTTGAAAAAACGTTATATGTGAACTCAACTAGAAACTTTTTCATAGATTAATCTGTTGCAGGATCATGAGCAGTATTAAATTTAACACTCCATTCACAATGGTCTTATCGGGTTCAACAGGCTCTGGCAAAACATTTTGGGCAGCTGAATTTTTACGCAATCAGCTCAACTGGGTCGAGCAAAAATGGGATATAATTTGGTGGTGTTACACTATGTGGCAACCTATTTACGATGAGTTGCAACAGGAATTTTCGCAAATTGAATTTATCGAAGGTTTTCCTGCTGACCGAATTGAGTCTTTTGCTGATACTACTTCGAACAAACTGATACTCTTGGATGACTTATGCGAAGCTATTGCGAACGCCAGTTTGCTGAGTAGCCTCTTTACTCGAATTTCACATCATTGTCAATGGAGTGTTATGTTTTTTATGCAAAAATTATTTTTTGAGGGAAAAGCTATTCGAACTGTTACCCGAAACACACACTACTTTGTCTTATTTAAAAATGCACGTGATGCTGGCATGATATCTACCTTAAACAGACAAATTTTCCCTGAAAATCCAAAATTTTTAGTGGATGCATACCAACAGGCAACAGCTGTGCAATATGGAGGGCTGTTACTTGACCTCCATCCTAAAACTCCATCATTGCTTAAGGTTCGAGAAGCTTGTTTGAATGAAAACACATATGTCTATGTCCCGAAACGTAAGTAATTTTGTATGTGTGATTGTGCATGTGTATGTTGTATGTATGTGCAACTTGTGGATGTCCTATGTAGTTGAATAAGTGCGAGCCTTCGCCTAAGTCCTTGGCCGCCACCCTCCAGTTTGGACCGCCCACTGGCCGTGAGTCGTCCTGTAGCTTCCGCGTACTGGGTCAAAGAACCAATACAGGCGCGCTACAGGTTCGACGTCTTTCCTGCTATGCAGGCACGGCTCCAGAGGGTCAGGTTGAGGTGACGGAGGCTGCTCACGGCTATAAGCACTTGACTACAAGGATGTCAACTATCCTGATGACGTATGCGTGTGTATGTCTCATCCAATCAGAATCACTGAACGTACAAACTTCAAGCTTGTATTTAAAACGTTGGGAAGTTACAGTTTTTGTTGTCTAGGTAGTCCCACTGGGAGTGCTCTAGACTTCAACACAAACCGGCGGTGGATCATGTCACCGCCTTTACTTGTATCCCAACAGCCCTCTTCAGGGCTAGGTAGGTTGTTATGAAATGGTGATTCTGAATGAATGAGTGAATGTGAATGTATATATTGTGCGTGTATGTAAATGATGTGTATGCATGAGTGTATGTATATAAGCAAACAGTCAAAAAACAGTTTGCTTTCCTAACTGTTTTGATGATTACGTCGTTAGTGTATTATAGTCCTGCGCTAAAGAAGATTTCGTGCATTAGTCCCTTTATAGAAGTGATAGAAATTTCTGGAGCAGTAAGGCATTAAACATATTCGTGTATGTTTGTGTGTTTGCATGGCATCCTACTGGCTAAATACTATTCCTGTTCTGCAGCAACTCTCTGACTCCTCAGGAAAGTCGCCACGGCAGTTAGATGATAACATTGTGAAATCGCTAAGTGAAGTTGCTTATAACTTACTGTATAACGATAAGATTCAATTAACAGGTGCTCAGATTGCTAGCCTTCGCCCATATAAGCGTCATCTTAAGACATTTGCTTCTGTCAATATCGCTGCAGAGGAGAAACGTCGACTTTTCAGAAATCTTCCCTATTTAACCTCACTGCTAGCCGATTACGGTATACAACTTCATGGCTGAACGTATGCAACTAGTACCGGTAGCTTGGGTTAAGAATTACCGAGACATGGAGGCAAAATTGAAAGCTGCAAATCCGCAGGTTTCAGTCTCTCCCAAAGTCGTCGATATGCAAACAGACGTTTCGACATCCCAGAATTTAACTGTTTCGGACAAGTTTGCCACAGTTATTGAACTTTTACCGAAGACTATAAGGTCTAAAGCTCGAGTGGCCTTACATTATTTGGAAAAGGGTGGCTTAGAACTTGAACCTGACTCAAACAGGGTAGTTTATTCTGATGGAGCAGTAGGGGGACACTTAATTGACAATTTACGGTTTTCATTGCTGCCGAAACAAATAAAAGTGCAGAAACCGTTAGATGCGGAGGACTTTACAAGACTTATACTAAAATCTGGAGTTCCTAATAGTATTTTAACTATTAGGAATGCTGCTGCACAAAATTGGTATACTATTTATTAATAGCAAGTCTGTGTGTACATATGGTGTGCATGTATTGATAGTTGTGTGTGTGTGTGTGTCTGTGTATTATAATAAATTTGGCGCGTCATCTTGTGGGTCAAATACTCTATAGTAGATTTAAGTATATAATACTTAGGTTTCTAAAGTCAAGACTGTAGACTTGATGGTCATTTTACCGAGCACAAACACGTAACAATATAATACATAATACTGATGACATATATACATAATACCGCCAATAGTTAAATTTTTATGATTAGTTAAGCAATTTTTTCTCCATAGTAAACAGCTTTCACAATGTAAGAAACTCAGATTTTATAAGTAAAACATTTCCAAGAGCGAAAAAATTTGTTAAATAGTTTCAGGTTGAAACTAAGTGTTGTGGTCACTTTTTCTTACAATTTGGCTAATGTACTAAACTTGAACTTTTTGCGTTTTTATGTGAATCAATTTGCTCTGAAATCAAGAGATGCTGATTTATATCAACTATACAAGGTCCTGGTTAACTTTTCTTTCAAATCTATTGGAAATGGTTTCTTTGAGACCTGTTGCAGGTGTTATGTCAAATCAAATGTTGAAAATTTAACCAAGATTTAGCATTAAAACATAGTACAAATTAATTGTTGATAATAATAGATATATATTAGCAACAGGGCTATGCAAAACTGATCGAGTGCGTAATTACATTACTAGAAATTATATTAAACAGTGTTCCTAAAACGTCTGCTATATTTAACGCAATAGATCCATTTTGCATATCGCTGTTGCTAATGAACACTTGCTGGGCCACAGTCATGGCATGTGCGGCAGTGGTGGCTTAGGCCACGGGGCGGATGTCCTCGTGGATTCTGCGGGTCATAGCAGTCCGCATCCGACCTAGCGGAATTTGCCGGTAGGCCTCCGCCATGGCCGCGTTGTTGGAAGGAGCGCTGGCTAAAATTGAAAACGAAAAAGATTGCATTTCACCTCTATTGGTTTTGAAATCTTGAATTGGTTGCATTTTTATTTCAATCGGTTTTGAAACCTTGAATTGTAAGAGCGCTCCTAGTGATTTTACGTAATTTTAACTTTTAAATCATTAAGATATATACGTGAAAAAAGTATTAATGATAGTTCCAACTTTAACATTTTGAATTAAGTAAATACTTTAAAAGAGTATTCAGGTATGCTTTCAAAGTCTTAATAGTTATATTCCAAAAATTGGAATATTCTTTACCCGTAATCCTGGTTGGTTCATCGTCTCCTTCCAAGTGAAACGTTAGTTCGACGTTTCCACAGTCCTTTGTGGCCGTTATGGCCGGGATGATGCCCATGGCTTCAGCCCTGTAGAGGACATCGCGCACGGATGTGCCAAGATAGGCTGGGACGCCATACACCTAGAAGTAAAGTAACTGTTAGTCTTGCATGTTGAAAACATTTTAACTTGTATGATTGCAAAATTGAAAAAATTCTGGTTTGCGGACATGTTACTGTTGCACTCATGACATTATAATCAGAAAGTTTTGTCAAAATCAAAATAGAAATTTTGTTAAAAAACAGTTATTGTTTTTTTTCTTACGTCGCGGATGGCACTGGGTGTCCAGTTTGGGTCAACCAGAACGTCCTCCAGTGCGGTGAGCAAGAAATAGGCACACATTTCCTTCGCACTTCGTCTGTCCGCTCCGACGGCTAAAATAGAAGTATAGAACTATATGCGTGTTGTTCTATGTTTTTGGTATATACTTGCAGCATCAGAATTACTTTAAAATTAGGTAAGTAAGTAGGCAGGCGTTAGAATTGCGTTAAATTATATATAAGTTTTAGTAATAAAACAACTATCTACATAATACACATTTTGGACAGTTATCTAATCTACCTTCAGTCCTGTAAGTTCCCCATGTGAGACTGGCCCTTCGGCCTTCGGTCACAAACGTTGGCAAGGGGGCGGCCATTTTCTTGGCCACCATGTTGACTGCATCAACAGGTGACAGCAGCCGGGTGACATGGCTGCCCAGCAGGCGGCTAAGCTCCTGCTTTGTCGCAAAATACCCAACCATCGACATGCTGCTAGTATATAATTGGTTGTAAAAAAAATGAAAATCTGAAACATATAGAAAATAGGTACTGACATAGCGGGCTACGTAAGGATTCGGTCATGTAAACGTATCAAAATATATACGTCGCCATTTCCTGTACAAGGAGGTTTTTTGTACAGAAAACGTGATTGAAATTTATATTTTTATACGTTTACACGTGCAGGAGCACCAAATCGCGCAGGTACCTTACGCACTTACTAACCGAGCAAATGAAACGAATTCAGCAATCCCGCGGGGATTTTATCAACTTTATATTTTTCAGCTCGAATGAAAGTAAGCGATTTACCCCCACACCCCAATCTCAGCGAACGGTTGCTCAAGGGAAAGTTTTCACTTTCTTTGAAAAACTGAGGGTATGAAGTCTCAAAAATTGAGATAGGGTAATTTTTGCGTATTCAAATAGATAGAAAGGATAGATTGTAAAACGGAGTTTAACGTTAGAAAATTAGCGTAGGCAGATTAGATTTTTAGATGAGCAACCTGTTGAAATTGCGGTGGTGCCCGCTATGTCGTTACCATGTTAACCTAAAAAAAACCTATTTAGTTTAGGCGCAGTACTTTTAACTTTACTTCTTCTGACGTTTTTGTGACAAAGTTCTAAATGTCTCAAATTTAATAGCTCGAATTTAGTAGCTGATCTAAAGAATCTAACTTTAGTTTTCCCTGGCACGTACAAAGTTACACATACAAAATACATACAATACACTAATATTAATAGTAACGCATGATTTTTTTTGCGTTTTTATGTTTTCTTATTTTTTTTGTTTCTTAGATTAAAAAATCATCAAGTATAAACACAGCATATTTACAAACATCATAACATACAGACATGATTACTGAGGCGAGACTATGTCTAGACAATGATGCAACAAAGGATATATAGTGCCCATAAAGTGTGCACTCATTCTGCGAAAAATGTACTTGTCGTAGTCCTCATGCCGACTGTTTGAGATAAAGCAAACCGCTTTTCTACAGCTAGCAGTAGGACAGTTGTTGTGAAAGGTAATCCACGTGGTAAGACATGCTTCATGTATGTCTTCGTGACCACACTCTATGTGAGGACTGTCGCCTGCAGCTAGTGGTTCCGCGCAAAACATACAGAAGGCCGAAATTGTTGAAGGATGTGTATGTAGGATGTGACTTTTTAGCCTTTCAGCGGACCTATAGACTTTGTGGCCACTCTCGGGACCGCAGATCCGGCAGCAGTATACATCTGCGTGAATATCGGATATAAAAGTTTCACTAGCTTCGACTTTGGATTGCATCGTCATCTAGACAAAATAATGCAAATTTTAGTTTAATGGTAATTTTCGTACATAATTGATCTGAAAAGCAGATCGTCTACATAAGTTATGTAGTGTCGCAGAGCCCTCTTCAGTCTAGCAAACTGTATAGATGAATAGGGGCAGAGACGGTCAGTGGGGATTCGAATGTCTTGCCTACAGTACGGGCAGCACTCGTTTGTGTTCGACCATTGGGTCAAACAGTCGCGGCATACGTCGTGGTTACACCTGAGACCGCACCAGGTCCCTGGCAAAATGTCTGTCAAGCAGACGCAGCATGTGAGGCTAAGTTTTTCAGGATGGTGATATTTTGTGTGTCGCAACAGTTCATTTTTGGAAAAATACACAATGTTATGCCACGTTCCGCGGCTGTGGGGCCCGCAATGAGTGCAGCAGACGGCTGTTTTTAAATCAGTCGGTATAGAGAAAACTGACATTCTGCAACAAACAAAAAAAAATGCAGATGTGTAACTGAAAAAATATTTATAGGACCAACTTTATTCCCCACTCCCTGCATTCCAAAATTTTGGGTTTTACATATGTATGTTCAGGTCAACCCCCAAAAAGTATTAGATATGTTAGTGGTTATGACACCAGTAAAGTACACCCCGTTGACACCAATAAACAAAGTTTATTTTTCAGACTGTGCCAAAAGATTATTTTAAAAATTTTATTTCGTAGCCATATTATTGAAACCAAAAATTGAAAGTTTGAAAAATGTTCAGTTAGCATGAGTAGAGTCCGTTGATGTCACGAAATCCGGCGACGTAGTTGCGGACCTTGGTGACAAATTGTGTAAATGAATTTTCACAAATCCATTCTCCTTCAGTCATCTCGTCTGCGCATGCCGCTTGAAAGTGCTGGACAAAGCCTTCGTCCAGACAAGCCTGTGTGTGTTGGTCGCCTGTACCGCATGTTAGGCAGTTTCTTTGGATGCGGTCCATGATGTTTTCAGCCACTGAGCTTTCTGCAACCAAGTGCAGAATTTCAGAAGCTAGGTGTACAAACTTTTAAACAGTTGTAAACCATGTGCTGGAAATTTGAGTACACACGTTGCAAAAAGGTGTGTTGTGTCAGCTATTTAGGGATAATGTAGTTACAATAGTTGACGAACACATGTTGTGCCAAACATGTGTTGGTTTAGGCAGCTAAAATTGCTTCTGATCGCAATGAGCGTAAAAGAAGTAAGTATGGACTCTAAAACGTGTAGTGCATGCTTCGCCAACCTTCACAGCTTTCCATGGGCATCTCCGTCGGTGTAGCTGCAGCTGTGACAACCTGTTGTATAATTGGTCCTTCTACCACCATGTCCTCGTCTGAGTCCTCCTCCGACTCCTCAGTAATCTCCATGTCATCCTCTGAGTCGGTTTGCACGTCCATGTGGGCTGAAATAGAAGTATCTGTGAGAAATGTGTGTGTGTGTGTGTGACTGTTTCGATTTTGCTGTTGTTACGAGAGATTAAGAAACGCTAAAAAGGTATATACCCGTGAGAAGGTAAAGAGTAGGTACTAAGCTATGTTATGAGATGAGTAATACAACAGCGCTACAAAAATTGTAGAAGTATAGTTTTAAATGTACAGTTTTTAACTTACAAGTGTCAAAATCAGAGTTGACATTTTCTTCAAGCTCCACGTCCGAGGTGATATCCACGGTTGTTGGCAAGGATTCTCCTGTAATTAATAGGTGTTTTACAAAACTGTCATTGTTATTGTCAAAGTTTGAACTAAGGGCATTTTCTAGTCGAGTGCAAAATATTAACTTTTTAGGTATCGCTTTTTATACATTATAAAAAAGAAATAGCTAGAGTACTAACTCCGAATTCTAGTTTCATAAACCGTCTCAGAACTTTCGTCCGACCGATTGACGTGTTTTGTTCTGTATGTATTAGTAATTAGTTTTACCAGAATCGCTGTCTTCGTCCTGTGGTGTCTGCTCGACGTTCTGTATGTCGCCTTCTGAGTCCATATCGTCTCCGTTACGCTGGTTAGGAATGTCACGAGTAAACATTATGAAATAGAAACAAAAACATGTTTCTGTGACAATGTTAGGACTTGCTGAATTTTTGTTGTGTCTGGTATATCATATCAAGTACACTGCACAGACATGTTGTCAGGTAAAAGATAAGAAATTTAACTTTTTCAAAATTAACAAGTTGCACACTTTTTAATTCCATACGCTTTTTAACTAAGACGATAAAATTTTACTCAAACTGCCAACCAAACGGCACTGTTTTATAATTATCATACACAATACGTTTATCAAAAGTCCGTCTGAAAACTTTGCACCGCCCCTTCGCCAAGGCAACGTTGCAGGTTTGTTGGCAACGAGTAAAAATTTCCGCTGGGACTACAACGGTGCCTGGTGTCTGGTTCGACGCTAGCTCTTTCAAGCGGACTCTAGTTGGTTCATCAGTCACATTATCATACACATTGTCAAGATTGTCGTGCATTAAAACCCTTTTGATGCAATTAAAGTCAATAATTTCTTGAGCATCCATTTTCATTGAAATTCCTTTAAGTTTCATTTCGGTTTTGCCACTTAGAGTCTCGAACGCGTAAGATTTGCTGCCTGTGGAGACAAATTTTGTTATCTTGTCTCCTTCTGTTTCGTCTTTCCACTGACCGAGCTGGCCCCCTTCCACCGGCTTGTACAGACCATGTTTGTGGATAAATAGAATGCTATCTGAAACAATACGAACACTTATGACCAAAAGCTATGTTTTAGAAGGTAAAAATATAGCTTTGTGAACGTAAGCGTTATCACTTGTACTAACCTGTGTCGTAGTAGCAAACACGATGCTGTAGTAGTTGTAGCTCTCGTCCTAGGACTCGGCGGGCGTGGGCTGTGACAAAGCAGGCACAAATTGGCGAGGAAAACGGGTGAGTTATCTGTAGACACTCTGGATCATCGATGTAGGAACAAAGTAGCAGCGAGTCGTTGAGCAGGGTGAGGGCGCGGATTTGGACAGTGTTACTTCGAATCAGTTTGTGGAGACGGCTAGGCTCGCTGATGTACACTGTTTTCGTTTTGTTGTCGGCTTGAGCCATTTTCCCCCTGAAAGTGAAAACTAATGATTCTGAATATTTTACCTAACTCATACTTTTATATCCTTATTTAATTAACTTCTATTCATTTCATGAATGCATTATATGGAATCGCAAACGTCATTACTAGCAAATTAAAGAAAAATTCACCATAAACTATTGGCTTGCAGCTTTGCAATTGCTCGTCTGCCAGGATTATACTGGATATTTTGTGGATTTAGAGCGATGCCTTGGGAGTGGCATTCCGACACGTATTGCTGTTTTCGTGTAATGCATGTTTGGCACTCGTCACAACTGGCTCCACACATTTGTGGATTACAGTGTGTTTCCGGAGGATACCCTATAAGTAAATATAGCCTTTGCTGTAACATTTTTAGGCATTGTAATTTTACATTCAGCTAAATAAACTAGAATATAACGTTTTCAAGCTATTTTCTAGTTAAATAACAAAAGACATTAATAATGTTCATGCTATAGTTTTTTCTTAGATATAGCACACGCTTTGCGACCAAAGTATAAACTTCTATAACTTTTTCTCAGAGTTAACACACGCTTCGCGACAATAGTATAAACTTCAGCAACTAGCAGATAGACCAGCAATTGTAGTTTTAGGTACCCGAAGCTTCTATTTTTTGCTGCATCACATCGTCGATATATTTGGCAAAAAGTTTGTTATTAGACTTATAGTTCCAGCATTCGTAGATGTTGCGAACTCGATAACCCAAATTGAGTGCGTCCTTCAGCTCGCAGGAGGTCCAGACTCCATTGATACACCGCTCGTCATCGGCATGCTGACAAGTTGTTTGTAATTTTTCACTTGCACACTTATAGCACAAAGCGAAAATCAGCTTTCCATCGATTCTAAAATGCAAAAGATTCGGAATGTTTTAACTGTTTTACGTAACTCACATTAAGTATTAGTAATAAACTACTAATCAGTTTTACTGGTAACTTTTGAACAATTTTAAAAATATGCCATAACTCACAGTAGTTTATGGAAATAGTGATCAATTTTGTAGGATAGATTAACTTTCTAGCAATCTGTACAAAATCCGTAATTTTACAACTAACTTTATAGGTAGAACAGGAAACAGCAAGTTTTTTGGAGGATAAACACTGGCTTTGATGATTCCAAAGAATTTATCGCACATTGCCGGCGTGAAATTTGATCCTTGTGGAAGATCTTTGGGTAAAATGACTGTAGGATGGCCTTGGGGATACTCAAACGTTCCCCCATTTAGATCCTTGCCCTTCATTACGTAAGGATATAAACTGGTTACGTCCATATAAAGAATGGACCATCCTATGTCAATTTGATGCTGTGTAAGTTCCACCAGTAAACGACTAGGTGACGTTCTACCACCATACAAAGCTGAACGAGGCTTAATGGGGTCCTTGTAGAATAGCCAAAATTTGTCTGTGTTCCAAAAGGTCGAAAAGTTTGTGTCATTTTTCAGCAATTCCTTAATTTCGTGTTCCCAAACTAGTTCTACACTATATCCGCAGTTTTCTACGCTTTTGTGCTTAGTTAGAGTATCCAGATATACGTCCTGGTGAGGACGTCTAATATGTGGATGGAGAGCCATCTGATTGGGAAAACACGTAGGACACCTAAACAATAACACATAAACATGTGTAGGTACCACTTGTTAGTTTTATGTGAAGATATACGTTCGAGTTTCTGATTCAAGCTAAGATTAATCAAATTTTTAGTTTACAAAATGTATAGTTTACAATTAAACGCAATGACCTCTTCACATAAAACTTACGAGTGATAATAGCAACCCAGAACACTGATGACTTTGTTTTGTGATTCCACCACACCACCAACAGGTAAACCGGCAATAATAATCTCCCGACTTGTGTTGCCGGCATGTGTGACTTTCACACCTTGCGAAAATTCGTAATATTCCAAGTATTTGATGGCGGTTAAAGAATTATACTTTTTAGCATCTGAGTACCCTTTTGGCGGCGTCAAGGCAATAGTGTTCAAGGGCATCTTATAAGCCCGATAAATTAGGGAGCACATGTGAGATAAAGTGACAGAGTAAAAAAGGGGGTCAATCTGAGACTTAGACAGGCATATTTGACGAAATGTAGCTAGAGATTTTCGCAGTATCGTAACATCACTCGAACAGTATCTAAAAAACAAACGTATACCAAGTCAAATGTGTGTTGTACTGAGCTAAATAGTATTTTAAAACGGTTTTTGAATTTATTACATGTGTATACGTATCTAATAAGGTTAGAGAAGTTCCACTGACTTGCGTCAGCTTGGCATAGCCACAGAAACAGTCATACCTTAGATTGCGAGCCATCTTACGCTTTTGCTTGTTGCTTAAAGTTGAACATCGTGCCCTGTTGTTGCTGATGCCAATTCAGGAACTTTTGGCGGTCCAGTGCTGTGCGAAATTGGCGCAGATCGTAGAATCGGGCATCAGGCCATGTGCCGTTATAGTTCCAATTGGATGGATCATTCGCAAACTTGTAGGGAAAGTACCCCTGAAATACAAAAGTAGGCTTAAAATACTACATACACATTGTCTAAATTCTAGTTCTTTAATTTCAGCATTTCCTGCCAACCGTTCCGACAATGAAAGTAGCTCAGCTGATAGCCCTGGTGGCTTTGATTTGCCTTGTAAGTTTGTTATAAACCTACGCTGAAACGTTTAAACTTAAACTAAAAAACTAACTTTAGACGTTTCGGTGATGTTAAACATGTCAGGTAATTTAGCGAGGGCACACGGTAGAAATAGGTAGGAGTCTTTGAATTTCATATTTTCTAATTCCATTACTATAATTTGGGTTCCATTGCAGAGAACTTTTGGTGTTAGCCCGCGAGAAACGAGCTCTTTTAAAAGGAACCAGTGGTCAAATTTGCCTCCATTATGCGCAAACACTAGCTCGGGCTTGATTTTCATAATCCAGTCGCAAAAGTTCTGTTGCGCATTTTGACCCCAAAATTCGTATTCTCCCGACGGGCAGTGTTGACAATTGCTATCATTAGTTATCATATCACCATGAGTGCAACTTATCTGGCATACAATCAGGTAAATGTGCAAAAGATTATCATTGTCTGTGTATGTTTCGACATCATAAAAAACACATTTATAGGCTGTCGTTGTGTTTAACCGAGGCTGAGGTGGTTGCACAAAACACAAATGGTTATGGGGAACAATACGATTACAGTTGTTGCACTTTTTGGTTCCACATAAGTGTCTTTTATCGCCTTCATCTCTTAGTACACGCTTGCGACAAAATCTACATTTAGCATATTCATTGCACTGTCCATTTGTTAAATGAAGGTCGAAACATAGCTGGTTCTTTACGGTCACATTACAGTCCGAACATGTCAGCGGATCGACTGACTGAAGCATGCATTCTCGTGACTTACAGTTGGTGCATATAGAAACACACCTGTGTCGGTGAACATAAACTAGACCACAATCAGGACATACTTTCCGCTTACAGAGAAATTTAGTGATGCTGGTAATTAGACAAAAATGTTCTTTATGTAGGTATAGGTAGAATTTTTCGGAACTTATTGGAGCAGAAAATGTTACGCTATTCCCTGCTGCAGCCTCAATTATCAATAGTTGCACGCCATACTTCTGAAGTAAAAATTCTGATGTTTTTTGCCATTCTTCTGGTCCGGCTTTGGTCCAGAAACTGATTCCGATTTCATTTGACAGAAGGCGAGCACGCTGTTTGAGTAACAAGTTATTAGTAGGTTTAGTCCACCAACGACATTTTGATAGCGGTTTATTACAACATTTTCGCAGAAGAGCAGCAGCAATACACAGTAAGAAGCAACAATTTCCAGAATTTTTAGGGTCCCAAAGCGACCGCTTTCTGCGAACAAATTCTTTTACATTCGTAACGTGACTGAGTTTTAGTCGCCCACCACCTTCAGAGTAGTTTACTCTCCGTATGCTGACAGAAATTGGCTCCTCAGCTCCAAATTTATCATTAGATCCCATGAGATCTTCAATTTTTTGCAATATCGTGTCGGGTGTAAACTCACTGCCTGGCATAAGAGGGGTGTTTACAGGAAAATTAAGACTGTCTGATAGCACACACGCCTGCACAAAACATGATCGATCCTGTAATGTTGTCGAGGTCACTGCTTCAAAAATTGACCTCATAACGTCCAAAAGGTGACCTTTTTTCGCAGTTTCAACCCCTTTTTGTGACATTTGAACGCGTAGCTCACGTTCGTCAACTCCGAAGCGTTTGTTACGACGCCATTTGTCATGCAGAATTTCGTAAAATTGTTCAGAATCTACTTGTGGTTCAGATGTTTGGATCTCTGAACGTGAGCTTGGCGGTATACTGACAGATGTGGACTGACCTGTAACGTTTGGTACCGTAGGGTTACCGTGAAATCTATCAATGTGGCGTTTGACAGCGTGTTTGTATCGTGAGGTAAAGGAGCAGTAGGGGCATGGATAGTCTGGTTTGTCGGAATGAACTCTTTGAACGTGGCGTCGCAATTTCGTCACTGACCCAAATTTTTTCTTGCAGTAATCACACTCGATATCGCTAAAACAAAAAAAAATGCAATTTTAGGTCCCATTTGGTTTTGGGGATTGCGAGTGTCACGGATCGTCCATGGTGTGTCACGGGCCTAGCGTATTTACACCATGTGTTGGTGCAAAACGTTTCCTGGTAGTTGGGTCAGGCATTTGTGCGCCAGATTTAACGACTATGCCGCTATTGGAAAAGATCCAAGCTGTGATTGACCCTGAATTTTGCAGATGCCTTACAGCAGCTGATTTTTGCCGCTTTCGGGTTACAAGATGTAGCCAAAGATCGGTGACAGTATGGTAAGGTCCTACGTAGATTTTAGTTATCAACCGGTTGATTACACTTAATTTCTAGTTCTAGAACCAAATGTGTGCATGTGTACGTAAAGGATGTTTGAAGCATTTGTGATATTTTTACTTAAACGAGTCACAAATGGATCTAATTTTCAAAAAACTTGATTTCAAATAATAGTCAGTACGTATGTGATGGTTCATGTTTTGTATTTCAGCACAAAACGTGGTACGGAAAGTTCTGGCGAAATTGCTGGCTCTGTTCTTGGCGTGGCGGCTCTTTTCGTGCTGTGCGTTTTATGTGCGTGGCGTGTGCGCGTCGTAAGAAAAAGAAGAATCCTCTTGGTGGAGGAGCAGCGTAAACTAGCTCGGTGAGAGTGGGTTCACTAAACTGCGAGAAGTGACTAACACTGTTTTGCCAACTTACAGTTTCTAATGGATTTTGACACTTTTGGAGACAATTGGGCAAGTTTAATTTAATTTAGACTTGTTAAAAAACACATCGCTGCTAACTAAGAATACATTGATTTCAGGATTGCAAAAAAGGCAGAGCGGCTCGAAGCTTTGCGTCATCGTACCCCTCGGTATCATCTTAGATCTGGTTTTGTTTAGCGCACGGACGGAATGGCGAGCCCGATTCGAAAGATCATCACCACGTTACCAGCAACAGCAGCCGGACTCATCAGTTTAAGTTTTTGTATGTGCTTGCTGTGATGTTTATTTGTGGGGTCCTTTGTTGCTTTTTAAAATTTTGGTTTTCGAGCGTTTGTTATGCCAGGTGTGGGTTTTTCAGTTAGCATGAATGACCATCTTTTGATGGTGAGTACGGCTATGCCACAAGTCGCCTTAGTTTTAAAATTAGATGCATTTGTGACTCTTTTACGTACACAAAATTACGTAGCTTATATCTGCATAAGTATGAATGTGTTTAGTATCAGAACTACGACAAAATTTGTTGAAAAAATTTTATTCTGTTTACTTGGGTAAAACTCAGTTGTAACATGATTTGATAATTTGTAACATGATTTGTTAAGCGAAGATTTGATAATTACACAGTCTCACTCACTAATACTTATTTTTATTTAGTATAAAAGTGAAACAAAGCCTATTTTTATTTAGTATAAAAAGTGAAACAAAGCCTATCAGATAGCATGGCGGTTGCCAGTTTCAAAAATCAAAAGTATTTGTTTTTACGGTCCACGCCAAGATCTTGTACTGCTTTAATTTATGTACAGTTACATATTTTTACTTTACTAGTGCTTATTTTGTTTGACCTGTAATTTGCTCAATCGAAGTTCGTGTATCTTAGCTTTTTAAAAATTTGATGGCTACTGCCGAAATACGTAGCAGTAAAAACGGCTGCAATTTTTCCATCGAAAGCATTATTCTTTACCTACGAAACAAGAAATTAACGCATGTCTCTTAGCCTTTATATGTACAGTATTTTTGCTCAATGTTTTATTTTTACATACAAGGTTATCTTCCGACGTTTAAAGTTGCTAACAATTTATAACGTTTGAAGAACGCTTAAGTTTTTGTGGACAAAATTGGTGGAAAAAACTGGTAGTACAATTTTTACATACAATATTATCGTCCATATTTTAACGTTTAAAGCTTCTAAATATTTATTACGTTTGCAGAAAACTGAAGATTTTGTGGAAAAAATTGGTAAAAAAAAATTTGTAGGATTTTTAACTATATTCTTAATTTAAGATGCAGACTAACTGGTAACGTATTCTATTTTTAAAATATTATTTTTAAAACAACATGTACAGTAACTGTTTAATAAATTCTTTTAAACTTAGCTTGAGTTATCTTCGTCTCCGTTATCTCCATGTTGTTGGCTGTCCTGATGGCTATCAAATCGATCCATGGCAGTAAGGAATAATAAAAAGTAAACACTAGGATGGTGTTAGAGTAAAATAGGTTGGGATTAAACTGTTAAAGAGAGCAAAGCTCGGTATAGAGAGCTGACTGTGCAAAAGTTTGAAACCGTAGAGGCGACCACTCTCGTCGGAAGAACATCTCTAGACTGACGGTTTTGAACAAGGTTTCTGTTAGTTGACCTTTTGAACTGACCCAAGCTGTTAACCCTATGGGGTTTAATCAGCCAAATCTTGGTTGTGTAACTCGCTGGACGATGCTTTCTATGTTTTTAAATGTATTCCGGTCGGTGTCTTTATACCTTTCTCACATAAACAGTAATTTCTATTGTTTACACATCTGTTTTCGAACCGAATTGGTAATTTTAAAAACCCTTTTGGTCGGCTTTTTTGACCCATACTCAGATCTGACCTGCTTACATAAATTTTTCTGACTCTCATGGTAATTTGAAGTCACTGTACCGCGCAAACAAAAACATTGCCAGCTCGGACCTGCTTACAAAATTTATTTTATGGGTTTTTAATGTCGGATTTATTACACTTCAAATTGGTAAACCTGGTACATGGCAGGTCATTAGCCTACATCCTTTAGTTTTGCTGGTGGAAGTTATTTAACATAGAGGTTGACCGCTGGCAGATCTATACTTTGAAAGTAAATTGTAGTAACTAAAAATACGGTAAGCAAGTGACTACGTAATTTTTACCTACTGTACTATTTATTTATCGATTGGGGTTACGGTAGTTTGTTGCACAGTAACACTGTGTGTAAAAACACACAGAGCACGTATTTCATGTATATGTAGAGCTGGGGTACCCCCGCCTATGTTTACACGCTAAAAGTGTCCTACTAGTGGTACTCCTATCATCAAATGCTGACAACTGTTATTGGTATTTAGTTATATATTTTGTGTGGCTTTTAATTAAAAACCGTGTGGTGGGTGGAGTGGAGGACGAAGGTCTAAGGACAACCCTTGTCACCCATGGTTTTTCTTCAATTTCTTCCTGTATACAACGTATTTTTCAGGTTTGCTAGTCCCCCCATGGGCCGAATTTTCGTGCTTTTTTTATCTAAATAAGTTAAAAGTTTGAAATATTATCAATTTTGCCAAAAAATTCATTTAGTAACAACGATAACGCTCACATAACAAAATCTGACTCTTGGAACAGACCGCTACTACAACTATGATTTCACGACAAGTGTTGCTTAGAATTGGTTTTTCAATGCAATTATTATTTCAAAATTCTAAAAATACTCCAGCTTCTGAGGGGGGGGGGGCTGTGTCGCGGATTTAACCGCGATATCAAAGCGTGGTGCGCCAGTTCTTGTTTGGCCGACTTCTGAGCTACAAGATCATGGGCCAAATCCAAACTTTACTCGTTTACTTATCGATATTGTAATAAACGATCTGAAAACACTGATTGTGTATGGGCAGTTTAGTCACATGCGAATCATCAGATGTAATCAGTATATATGCATTGCTCTTCATATGACAATCCGAAAGTAAAACTATACTGTATTTGCTGTACATTCTTGCGACGCCTCGTGAAGCGGATGGCTCTGCTTCATTCTGAACTGTGAATCGAACTATTGGCTTTACGATATAAACACTTCTCATTAAATTCTGGGACAAACTTTTTGGCGACCGTGTACCGTATCTGGAACTTTGGATCGACAAATTTTGAACTTACATTCGAACTTACATAACGAACTGCCATGAGTACAACTATCAAAAAGAGTATTCGCGCGTATAAAACGAACCTTGCGAAAAAGATTGATCGGCTAACGGAGCTAACGAGCGAACCTACACCATTGGCGAGAAGTGACTGCGAAGATCTTGCTGATGGAATCGAAGTCTACCGAGATGAAATACGAAGAATGATCGCACAAATCGAAGGAGAGCAGATGATTGGCAAAAATTCAACTCATTGACGGACGACACAAGACGACAAGCTGAGGCAGAAGCAGCAGCGGCCGCGGCGGAGGACCCTGAAGAGGGTTACTATCGGTTGTTCGATTTGGCCGAAGAACCAGTCATGCAAGCCGAGCTGAGGCTGCGTAAAATCCAACGGGCAGTCGAACAGTCAAGGTCTGCTGCTAGCCTCAATACCCCTCCATCTCCGAACAATACAGTCAAGGACTGCAAACAATCAGTTAAGCTTCCGAAGGTCGAACTGCCGCGTTTCAGTGGTAATCCCCTCAAGTGGCCTGAATTCTGGGCTGTTTTTGACGCTAATGTTCACAAACAGAGCATCAGCAAAACTCAAAAGTACAGTTATCTCACTGGTGTTCTCGATGGCAAAGCCAAGAGCACCATTGACGGGTTTCTACCATCAGACGATCCATACGACCACGCGATCAGTCTGCTCAAATAGCGATTCGAGAAACCGAAAGAAGAGCAAGTCACCACGCTCTATGCCCAACTCATGAGTTTGCCCCAATCCAGTCAGAACATTGGCGAACAACAAAAGACCTACGACACGTGCGAGAAGATTCTGCGGCAAATGGAAACTGCCGGCGAGTCGGTTAATTCCAATCATGCCCTTGTGATCAGCGTGCTAAGCAAATTCCCGAACCACACGGTGAAGTATCTTCAGCAACATTACAAGTGCACTGTCGAGTCCGATCTGAGTTCAGTCCGCAAAACCCTGCGTACCTATCTACACAAACAAGAGAAGTATCAAGAAACAATTAACTCTTTCAAGCAAGTCACAGTGGAGCCTCCAAAGGAAGAGTTCCAACGCGGCGCTGAGG
>JASANF010019260.1:0-15529 GCA_030248245.1 Trissonchulus sp. WLG1_4 | reverse complement strand
GGGGGAATAGTGGAGCTATTTTTAGAGCACCTTGACGGAAACATTTTTTGAATATAAACCCGAAGCTTCGATTTTCTGACATATGACCCCTTGAAAATTGCAATTTCAGTGTTTTTGGAAACAAACGGATGCCAAATTTTAAAGCGAAAAATCGCTTTAATCTTTTTTTGGTAGTTTTTGACAGTTTAAGCCCCCGAAACGTCTGGACAAGCCCCTCTAAAATGTCGAAAAATACGGAACAAGACCCAATCCCCCCTAATCGCGACCCCGTCTATATATACACGTTCTTGACCACATAATACCTCCACTCACAGCACGGTTCTTAAATGAAATCCATACAAAACATATAACTAAACACATTAATAACTAATGTATATAGCATTAATCATTGTTAATACACCATAGCAGATAAAAGTCATGAACATAGTATATACACTATAGCAGTAATGAAATGGGAGCGAAATTTTTGAAATTCAGTATAATTTTGGTCAATTGGATGCGTGCAGGAAACTTTATTTCGGCGATGACATAAAAACAAAGCGGACCACACGAAAAAAGTGAAAAAGAGGGGCTGAAACTACAACACGACACAAGGCAGAATCGTCGCCAGGCCTAATCGGCTTTATCGTTTTAAGACATCACTTAGGCAGGCGGGTTAAATGCAGTTTGGGGGGGGGGAATAGTGGCCTATTTTTTCAGTAGAGCACTTTGGGGGAAGCATTTTTGCTTCAAGAACCCCTATTTCATTTTTTGGATTTTCTGAGACCACCAGTGGCGTATTTAGGGAGGGCCCTTAGCGGTTTGAGCCCCCCTTAGAGGGTCGCAGCCCCCGAGCGGCCGTGGCTCACTTCTCAATGTGGTAGCACACGTTGAGCCGCCCCCTCCCCCCGGTCACAGCCCCCCCTTCCCCCTTTTGCGAAATCCTGGACAGGCCAGGCCACTGACAGACACAGGCAACTTTTTTCGGAAACCCGTGCTTTCCTTTCAAAACGTGTTCAAATGGAGTCAGAATATTGTTTACGGGATATATAGGGGGACTCCGGATCATTAGTCGAAAAAATGCCGTTTTCCCGACTTATTCGACCCCTAAGGATATTGATATTAACACCAATAATTTCACTTCAGATTTTTCTTAAAAGGGGCGACAGCTATTTTGGGGGCAAGAGATCAGATTGGGGGCATGCTGACGATAGGGGTTTCATACTTTTATTAAAAGATGGGGTAGGAAGAAGCGATATATGGCCGAACATAGCCAAAAAAAATCCCCCCCCCAACCGAATGTACACCGTTTAACAATTTTTAGGGGTTAAATGCAGTTGGGGGGGAAATAGTGGACCTATTTTTTGAGTAGAGCACTTTGGGGGAAGCATTTTTGCTTCAAGAACCCCTATTTCATTTCTTGGATTTTCTGAGATACGACCCCCCCGAAATATGAACCCACGGTGACGGACGTTATCGCAATTTTTTTCGGAAACTCTTACTTATCTCGTTCGAAACGTGCTTAAATAGAGTCAAAATAATGTTTACAATTTTTTAGAACCAATAAAAAGGCTTTTTGACCGCATTGAGTCAGAAAAAATGGGCCAAATTCACGAGAAACGCCCAATTTTTGACCAAATTCAACCTTTGTCTTAATTTAGGCTTGGGCTTAGGCTTAGGCTTAGGGCTAAGGCTTAGTATGGGGCTTAGGTTTCGGCTTAGTATCAGGCTTAGGCTTAGGTTCAGGCTTAGGTACTAAAAAATCAAAATTTTCAGGAAAAATCCTGCCAGCTTAGCCTAGAGAATCCTGCAAGCTAAGCCTAGCTTAAAACATCATAACGCACTCAAAACTATCCAAAAACAAAGATTATAACCATTTTTGGCTTCAAACTTGAGTCTACGTTCACTTCCAAAAACACTGAAGATGCAATTTTCAAGGGGTCGTAGCTCAAAAAATCCAAATTTATAGATAGGGGTTCTATTACAAAAAATGCTTCCCTTGAGGTGCTCTACTCCAAAAAACAGGTCCACTATTCCCCCCCCCCCCCAACTGCACTTGATCCTTTTTTAGAATCGAAACAAAGGCACTCTGACCCCGTTCCTTCCGAAAAATCGTCCAAATTCAACAGAATCGTCTAATTTTTAACTAAATTCAAACTAGGTCTTACTTTAGGCGAAGTATTTTTACCTAAATCCCATTTTGCGCAAAATTTTTCATGTAAAGTTTAATTTTTGGACAAAGTTTGATATCCAGGTAAAGGTAAAGCTTACATCCTACAAACTTCTAACCTAGCCTATTCGAAAGAGCGTTCAATACAATTTTAACCCCCCTGGGTTTTGGGGGATATAGAGGGACTCCGGATCATTAGTCAAAAAAATTCCGTTTTTCCGACTTATTCCACCCGTAAGGGTTTTAACACCAATAACTTCACTTCAGATTTTTATTAAAAGGGGCGACAGCTATTTTAGGAGAGATCAAATTGGGGGCATGGCTGACGATGGGGATTTTATATTTTTATTAAAAGATGGCGTAGGAAGCGAATTAGAATCGAAAATAATTCCCCCCCCCCAATTCAGTCTGACCTAGGTTTCAGGCTTAGGCTCAGGCTTAGGTACTAAAAAAAGCAACTTTCATAAAAAATCCTGCCAGCTTAGCCCACACGATGCCTTAAAACCTCATAACGCACTAAAAAATGTCCAAAAACAAAGAATATAGCCATTTTTGGCTTCAAACTTGAGCCTACGTTAACTTCCAAAAACACAAAAAAATTCAATTTTCAAGGGGGTTATATAGCTCAGAAAATTCAAATTTGTGGATAGGGGTTTTATTACAAAAAATACTTTGCTCAATGTGCTCTTCTCTAAAAATTAGATCCACTATTTCCCCCCTTCCCCAATTGCACTTGACCGTTTGGTCAGGTGGTACGTTTCACTTTTGACACCAAAATTGTGTTTTACGTCAATATTGCAGCGGCAAAACGCACTGTGTGAATTGTCTCTAATCCGGTCGTTGAGCCTCGCGCTCGCAGCAAGAAATGGATGGATCGGATGAGCTCAATCACCATTTGGGTTCGTTCGTGCTTTTGAGCCAAGTTATAGCTATGGGCTTCCAAAAATTTTAAGGTGGCGCTCTTGAAATGTGACTTTTCTAAAATCGGCAATCTGATACCAATTTTAGATGCACAATAGCAAGCTGGTGTAAAAGTATACCTAAACACAAAATATGAAGTTGACTGATACTAATTAGCATTCACTGTATACCAAACGTGAGTGGAAATTTGGCTTGCGATTTCTCTTCACAGCTACACTTTCCGGCCAACGTTCGTCACTTTTCGCGAAGGTTCGTCACCTTTTGCCGACGAAGCGATTTGACGTTGACAAATTGTGTCAAACATGATTTTTAGCTTCAGGGCACTCTAATAGACTTGCGCACGCAGTAAACACAAAAAATTTGTTTCGTCACTTTCCGGCCAACGTTCGTCACTTTTCGCGAAGGTTCGTCACCTTTTGCTGACGAAGCGATTTGACGTTGACAAATTGTGTCAATCATGATTTTTAGCTTCAGGGCACTCTAATAGACTTCCGCATGCAATAAACACAAAAATTTTGCTTCGTCACTTTCCGGCCAACGTTCGTCACTTTTCGCGAACGACGAAGCTCGTCGTACGCCGGCGAAGAGGGAACTTTTTTTGCACAGTACTGTAGATAGCTGTTGCACAACCAATAGCTCATTTTACTTGTCATAACGTGACCGAGCGGTCGAAAAATCTTATTTTTGATGAATATGATTGATATATTAAAAAACACTAAAATCACGATTTTCGAAATTTAACAAATTTCACAAATTTAACTAAAATTCTTAAATACTTTCGATTTGCTCAAAATGAAATTTTGCGACCGCTCGAAGACAACGAGGTGCATTAATGTGCCAAATTTCACGTTTTCTCGTTAAGCCAATTTTTCAAAATCGCAAGCCGAAAATTTGCGTTTGTATTCGCACGCGCTTTATTTCAGCATCGTGCAGAAAATACTGCTTTTTTTACAAAAAAATTACACCACACCCAATAAAACACCGAAAATTTTAAAGGATGTTCAAGTAAAACACAGCTACTAGTGCTTTACAATCTTCCAAAATACATCATCATCATCACATACGTGTAAATATAGCCAGTTCTCTTTGTAGATATGGTCACAGATATCAGTTATTCAGTTAAGGTGGTAGTGTCGCCAAAGCAGTTTTGCTCATAGGCTGCAAAATGAGAACTTTTTGCTTTCAAATTGTACGTTCACTGAGAAACTAGTGAAATGCCATGTGGTGTCAAATAAGTACTGCCAGATACTAGACTACCAATATCTACCAATATTCTTAACCAATCACCATTTGTGAGCCAGACATCACACAATAGAGACATAAAAGTTCAAAAAAATCAAGCCAGATATCAGATTGGCCAGCTTGTGAACTACATGTAATGTTTTGACGCACAATGTTTTGCCACAAATAAGAAAAATGAAAAATAAAGGTTCGTTTTCCTTTTGATTTCAAAATAAGTGTCTAAATTTTTGAGAATATATCATTATTGCTGTGAGTACTTCACAGGTTACGCACAGTTTCACAGTTCCAACAGCCATTACTCCACAACCACCCTAACAATTTACACTAAATTTTGTGTGCATAAACTAGAGTATATGTGCTTTTATTTTGTGTAAAGAATCTAAACAAAAAGTTTTTTAATTGTGACAAAATTATCGAATGTGAATAGGTTTTCAAAACGTCATTTTTCCGACTTTGCGACTTCACTCCTAACTGTATGCTGCATCAATTTTTCTAAAACTTGGCAAAAATATTTGCCTTGTAACATATTTTTAGAATATATAAAGAACAGTGACCTATCTTTCAGTGAAAAAGTTTTATAGTCGGGCAAAATCGACTGCTTTCGCGACACTACCCCCTTAACAGTTATTAAGGTCGATTCATACTTCAGTAGGGCATACGGACAAAACCTGTATATATAATTAGTTTTCTTAATTCTAGCTTTTTAAGGCAAACGCGCATAGCTTGGGCCTAAGGTGCGATTCATATTTTTGAGCAGTGAAATAGTGTGCTTTTGTATATATAGATGAACGGACATATGGCTGACGGGCAAAGTGGCTGTACGGGCGAAGGTATGAATTAAACAGCCGTTCTGCCGTTCAGTTGGTCCCAATGTCCATACGCAGTACCGTTATTTTAATAATTAATATTAAAAATTGTTACTCAAAATATTTTTAATTTCAATTATTTTGTTAATAGCAGTTGAAATTTTCAACGGAGGTACCGAGCTACGTTGAAATGTTCGTCATCGAAAAAAATTTCCGTCAAACAGACGGAAATTTTTTAGATATGCTAGCCAAAAAATCAACCCTAGATGTGGTGTACCTACTTTGATTGTGAATGATAATAAATTAGCTATTACAGATGATGATAAAACAGAACTTCTGTTTTTTCATTTTTTCAACAGCATTTTTCTTATGTATATACCTTTGATGATTATGGTGTTGTTGATGGTAGCTCTGTGCCAGCTAGAAATGTATGTGATACCTTAAGTTTTGATGTTGTGGATATTTTTAAGCATCTACACAATCTTAACAATAGTATGGTTACAGGACCTGACGATATACCATATTTATTTTACAAGACTTTCGCTGCAGAGTTAGCTTTTCCAATCTTTTTTATCACTGATTTTGCTTATAGACTTTCGCGTGTTCCTCGGGATTGGAAAGATGCTAACATATTAGCTATTTTTAAGAATAAAAGCTCTAGGGCAAAAGTAGATAATTACAGAGATGTTTTAATTACTTGTGAAGCTGCTAGACCACTTGATGCCTTGTTGAATTCATGTTTACGTGATTTTTGCTTAAATAATGATATTTTCTCACCAAATCAACATGGTTTTTTGTCTGGTAGATCAACTGTGTCAAATTTACTTACAGCTACAAACCAATGGCTGAACGCTTCAGATAATAAAAATTTGATAGATGTGGTGCCGTGGTGGCGTATATAGATTTTAAAAAAGCTTTTAATACGGTTAATCATAGAAAACTTTTATGCAAACTGCAATACGCTGAGTTTGGTAGATTGTTTTTGCAGCTTTTAAGTGTATTCTTAATTGCAGACGTCAAAGGGTTAGAATTGGGGATGTTTTATCTAAATGGAGTGATGTTAGCAGTGGGGCTCCCCAGGGATTGGTCTGTGGGCCTACTTTATTTTTATTCTATATCAATGATGCTGTGACCTTACTTAATAGTTCTCTGTGGTTTGATGACGATTCAAAAATCTATTATTCTGGCTAATTGCGTTCCGATTCACTGCAGAGAGCACTTGACAACTTTTCGAAATGGCAAATGTCTATTTCTATTGAAAAATCTTTTGTTTTACATATTGGAAGAAATAATCCTAAGTTGCTATATACTATTGATGATAATGTTTTAATGTCTGTTTCTAGTTGTTCTGATCTAGGGGTCTTAATGATATCAACTCTGAAGTTTTCTGATCATATCGCTAGAATAGTTAAGAGAGCAGTTAGTGTTTTATACCTAGTGACGCACAGTTGTGTTTCAATTGACAGAAATATTCGCATTATGCTTTATGAGGCTTATGTGAGACCTATTTTGGAGTATGCGTGCGAAGTATGGAACCCATATTTGCTGGGAGATATTGAAGCTATTGAGAAATTTCAAAAAAGATTCACTAGACAGTTTGTTGACTTAAGTTGGTAGTGTCGCCAAAGCAGTTTTGCTCATAGGCTGCAAAATGAGAACTTTTTGCTTTGAAATTGTACGTTCACTGAGAAACTAGTGAAATGCCATATGGTGTCAAGTAAATACTGCCAGACACTAGACTACCAATATCTACCAATATTTTCAACCAATCACCATTTGTGAGCCAGACATCACACAATAGAGACATAAAAGTTCAAAAAATCAAGCCAGATATCAGACTGGCCAGCTTTTGAAGTACATGTAATGTTTTGACGCACAATTTTTTGCCACAAATAAGAAAAATACAAAATGAAGTTTCGATTTTCTTTTGATTTCAAATTAAGTGTCTAATTTGTGTAAAGAATGTAACAAAAATTTTTTAATTGTGACGAAATTATCGAATGTGAATAGGTTTTCAAACCGTCATTTTTCCGACTTTGCGACTTCGCTGCTAACTGTATGCTGCATTAATTTTGCTGAAACTTGGCAAAAGTATTTGCCTTGAAACATATTTTTAGAATATATAAAAAACAACGACCTATCTTTCACTAAAAAAGTTTTATAGTCGTGCAAAATCGAATACTTTCACGACACTACGCCCTTAAGGTGGTAGTAACGAATGTGCAGTGATTTTTAAATTTTTGAAAAAATTTAGTTGATTCAAACTGTATTTTTTGAAAATAAAGTCTGTAAAAAATTGATTCATATACACAAAATGGCCAATGAAGTTAGTGGGATCATGTGAAAAATTTTTAAGAGCAAGCCAAGCCAACAAGCCAAACTACACAACAGGAGAATGGAAATTTAACAGTTTTGGCCACTTTTCTAAGCGCATGCGCAGCGCATAAACACAAAAATGAACATGAATAAACTTTTGCAAATTTTCTAGACCCAAAATTAAAATTTTTCAAATTGCTTATATTTTTGCGCAGATATAGAACCCGAAAGTTGAGTGTGAATAGACACTTTTTACTTTGAAACCGTATATTTCATTTAATAATCGACAAATCCTAAAATCGTGCATTTTGGGTCTAGATAATTCACATTTAAGTATTTGTGCCATTTTTTGCATGTTTTTGTTTTTTAAACTTTTCAAAAAGTGGCCAGATTTGAAAGTGCTCAAAAAAGACAAATTGGTCTACTTTTAACACGTGCCATACAAATCATCCTTACAGTTGTACAATAAGACTTTGTTTAACTGTAGAAGAAAAGTAGCGCTTTCTAACGATATAAAAAATATGCGCTAAAGTTAATTAATTATTGAATACTAGCCTGTTGAAAAACACTGCACATTCGTTACTACCACCTTAAGGCATTTGGATTATGCTAATAGATGTGCTATTTTGGGATTGCGTTCGTTAGAATACAGAAGACTTTCCCGAGATCTGGGTCTAATTAAGATAGTACACTGTTTAACGATTTTAAACCTATTCGAAGTTTTTTCATTTAAGCAGTTAAATTGAACCAGAGGTCGATTTAAAGTTTAAAATTGGAAGCTAGAAAGTGTCGTTTAGGGCAAAAAAGTTAAACTTTAACTTTAACTTAAATTAAAAAAGTTAGGGGTCTTACTTTAACTTTTAACTTTAACTCGTAAAAAAGTTATGGCGTTGACTTTAACTTTAACTTAAACTAGAAAACTCTAACTTTAACTTTAACTTTTTTTAGCCAAAAATTCTTACTTTAACTCAAATACTAACTTTTTTTATACTTTTACTTGTTCGTACTTTTTTACAACTTTTTTTGACGCTGTGTTATTATTCGGTGTTACGCATGAAGCAGTGTATGTCCCGATACAATGTATATACGAAGCTACCGTACGTATATACATTGTCAAACAAAATTATGCAAATGAGATATCCCAGAATAAAGTTGTAAGAAAAAGTTTAGTCATCTAGGCATCTCTCCCACTGTAAGGTGGCTACAGACTCCTACTCTCTAATTGCAACCCCAGCATGCCCAGCGATGGAGAGCAAACACAATACACTCCTAGCATTAATATTGCTGGCCCCGGTCATCCAAACTTTATCAGTTCCCGAACCCGAAACACTGGATCCACAGGCCTTTGCTATCGCCGTCGGGCAGTCCGTGGCATCACAGATCAGACCCTATCTCCAGATCCAGCAATCCAAATCTCCACACGATGCTACACGAAAGAAATCCAGGCGCTCAGACAGTCCAAGCGAGTTCGCTTACAGGGGCAATAAGATACAATACCGGTTCAATGACGAGGTAAGAGTATTTTCTAAGTCCACTAAAATTGGACACTAAGTACGTTTTCGTTAAAACCATTAATGCTGCCCGTCGCGTCAAGACGAGGAGCTAATGACCATATTCTCAGACCACACAGCAGATAAGGTATACACTAAGAAACTGTAGTCTGTAACAAAACCATAAATGATAATGCTGTGATAGCCAACACACCATTCCTAATAGTTCAGGCACCCAAGTACTGATGCTGTTATAGGTTAAATGAGGCACCGTAAAATATAGGTGTTATACTGCGGCCCCGGTCTTATGTACTCCGCGTGAGCTAGCGGGCTAATTCTGAGAAACGTGACCGGTGCCTAGCTGTGCCGGAAGGCGCGCATTGATAACAACTTGACGCTGAGAGCGTCGAACTACAAGTCTAGAGCTCGCTCACTAACAGGTCCGGGAGCACTCTAAGAAATAGCTCTCTAATAACACAAACGCCAAACTAAATGTTAGACCAGTACACGCGAACACAAAACTAAAATAAGGCTTTATTGAAGAGCCTGATAACGAGAATTTATACAGTGGAACAAATTATACAATACACTATGAAAACACACAAATAATAACGAACCGAATGAAGAATTTAGTCTCCTAACTCAGGAGCGCCGGTCCACTAGAACTCAGAATTATTTCCTGCTGAAATCTATAATCTTCCCCCGATAATTTAGCCCCGACCGACGTCCGCCATTCCCCTCAAGCCAACCGACTAGCTTGCATTGCACTCTTTTTTAGATCAATCTAAATTTTCCATTTTACACTCAGAATAAGTTTTCCCTTCTAGAATATAACTCGAAACATAAACAGAATATAATTAAAATACTTTTTAGACTGAATTTAGGTTCTTAAAATATCACTAAAATATGTGCAATTTAGGCTCAATTGCGCGCTTGTTAGAATAACAACTAAACGTGAATAAAGCTCAATGCCAAATGGACATACAGAAAGGGCTAGGTCAGCGAGGGTGGGACCCTCAATATACAACAGGTGCCCCCCTGTGCGGGTACGACGTCTCTGGAGTGCCCAGCACACCTAAAACGGGTCCTACCCTTTTGACCTAGGCCTTTTCTCAAACAAAAATTTATAAACTATGAAATGTAAAATTGATATTACAGCAAAACTAGGCACAAACAACTATTACAACAAACTGAAAATCAACGAAAATTTTGAGCAAAACAATGCATATTGCACAAAACCTGAGCAACCATAAAATACTATCAGATAACTTGTACGAACATTTTACAGAGGACAAATTTAGCATAAATTTTCATGTGAGAATGTATAATTTAGTGCCCCCCAATCCTGGAGGTCTCAGCAGATTGAAACGGATCGCTGGATTCAAAAAGTGCAGAGTGCTAGTACATACCAGAATTGTGTGAAACTGTGTGCATAACAACCCCAACTGCCTAGTATTACCTAACATACCTACATTCATACTTAAACCGGTCGGTGCACACGACTCGGGTGTTAATACATACATATTTGTGTTAGCTTGAGTGGCCACTCGATTAAAAAATCCTACGTACTAAATTTTACCTCCCGACTATTTTTCCTTGCCATGGCTATTATAACAGTGTGTATTTTGGTGCCTGACTGACAAAGTACTGACGAAGTAGTGGGGACTTGCCAGTTCTCAGTTAGGCCAGAATGACCCCTTCTTCTCTCGTGAATTCGACTTTGTCCGCCAAAGGTGGGCAGTTGCTGTCTGTTATTGCGTACTGTAAACTTCGTCTCCGGTTTCCCTGCCTGCTGGACGTGTCCTTTTATTAAAATTCATGCTGTGTCCAGATTGAGTAGGACGTGGTCATGGATGGCATTGGTACCTTCTGCTGCTAACGTGTCCGCTACTTCGTTGCCTTGCACGCCGCAGTGCGAGGGGACCCATTGGAATATGAGCTTGAGTCCGTGGTCATGGCTTACCGAGCGCAATTGGATCCAGATCTGGTCTAGGGTAGCTGACTGCTTTCCCACTGGGCCTGCCAATAGCCTTTGTATGGTGCTTTTCGAGTCACTTAGTAGAATTGCTCTCTTGTGCCTCCAGCCATCTGCACTGGCTTGTGAGACCAGCCATGCCAGCGCATAATGTATTGCCATGAGCTCCGCCCGAAAACCTGAGCAGAATTTTCCAGATGGGTAGCGCAGCTTGGCCGTATGGCTTGACCGGTGTTGCTAAAGGTCTCGTACACAGGTACTCCATTGGCTAAGCTTTTCACGCTGCTGGTTCCGGTAGTTGGCATCCAGCATGTCGGCAAATGCGTCGGCCTTCTGTTAGCTATTACGGTAGGTTGTCATCTGCCTAGTGTTGGTGTTGACTTCTTCCAAAGCAGGAACTGATCGTCTTTTGCATCGATGTCATTCTTGATCTTCTGCTTCAAATGGCGATCCAGATGGTTTTTCAACTGTCAGAAGACACCAGTCACAGCCAGGATTCGTCGAGCAGCTCTTCTGAACTTGATCAGGGCCATCAATTCTCGGTTTGGACGGAAGGGCTTCCACGGCATCCCCAGACAATGAGGTGGTCGCTGGTGCAGATTGATCCCCAAAAAGCTGAATGTCGGAGTTGGGATCAAATATCATAATATCGCCATAAAGAAAGTTGAAAGAAAGTTGCACTCAACGTTGAAAGTTTGTGAAAATTGTGCGCCATCGCTCAGGCATGAACCTCACCCTAGAGAATTAACACAGCAACCGTGCACCTGCCATAGTTGACTGCTAGAAATAAACTACACTATCCGACGCACAAAAAGCTGATTGCCGGAGTTGCAATCAAATCTGATAATTTGGCCATAAAAAATTACTACTTCTGCTTAGTTCTACTTTCAGACATATACAGACGTTAAATTTGACAGTGCTAACCTTCTGTGCGACGATTACGCTCACGCATGTGTATGTGATTACGTCTCACGCATGTGTATGTACTGTACATGCAGTTTAAAATTTACCTGTGAGTTAAATTACTAATTTTCATTTCATTACATTTCATGCAAATTTGCAAAAAAACGCAAATTAAAAACATATTAGCACACTAGCCTGTATTCTTCGTCGAGAAAGAATCACCTCAATATATGCATTTAATACTAAAATCAACACCATTATTTCCGTGGTTGTTGAACTCACTATAATCCTGCATTCATCTGTTCACATGTGACAAGTAATCAACGTTACGTGAACGTCTGCATCGATGTTGTTGTAGATAAATATCGATTGCTAACCTGCTATTGTCGATTATTGTGCGGACACGCACATACAGACAATCACTTGCCACAAGCACACACTCGCAGACGCAACTACACAACGTGAGCGCTGCACACACAGCACGCTCGAGAGCTAGCCTGCATTCTGCAGGTTTCAGTTTGCACTGAAATTGAGCATGATTTACATATATTTTCAGTTTCAGTGCATTAAATGAATTTAGTATACACGGCCGCTGACGCGGCCGCGCAAAAACCACTTCAGTTTCTGTGTAAAGTAAACGCTGGGATTGTCAACTTGCTTTTAGTCATGTACAGCGTTAAGTACCGTGTGTGTCCTTAGTGTTACACGCGTGTAAGTTTTTTTCGGGTGAAAGACTCTAGCACTTGTATTCCGGAGAATGGTCACCGATACGCCAATCCACCCGTTCTATTCTAACCAAATCTAAAACAAAGTAAACGCACAACTGCCAACTACAGCTCAGGCATAAGTATATAGGGCATCGGATAGATACTTACATATTGTGACACCTTTCGTAGACAAGGCTATGGGCGATGCAGACTTGCAGCCATGTTTCCGTTCAGTTGGCAAAGTATTGAAAAATCACTTCACTGGGCAGCCTAAGGGTCGATTCATCCTTATAGCCGTATTCCGTTCAGCCGGAAAAATTACGAAATAATTACGCCACATGCCGATCTTATAAACTATTAGTGAGTCATTATTTCATAATTTTGCAGGCTGAACGGACATATGGAATATGGATGTAAGTACGAATCGAGCCTTAACCATTCTTCTTGGGGTGACTATATTTGGCTAAACTAATGGCGAATGTATGGCTGTGGCAAACTTTGAGTTGATACGGCCCGCGTCTTTACTGGATTAAATAGCTGCATTTCGGTTTAGCAATGGCGAATTGAAGCAAAAGGACGAAACGAGGTAGAATGTCAATGCTAAATTTGGTCTAAACCCACTCTGAACCGCTTTACTGAACAAATTTAACATGCACGATTGATATTTACGGGCAGTCGGTTGAACGAACATAAAACGTGCTGTATGTGTATGTGTGCAGGTGTGCTGTAAGACTGAATATATCTAGATGGTAAGACGGCGCAAGTTATCCCATAATTGTGATTAAAAATTTAAAAAATGCCGAATTTTAAACATACTTTTTTAAAAAAAGTTACTGATCCAACTTTAACTTTAACTTTTTATAAAAGTTATGGGTCTTACTTTAACTTTAACTTTATTGCAAACAGCATAACTTACTTTAACTTTAACTTTCAAAAAAAGTTAAATGCTGTACTTTAACTTTAACTTTAACTTAAATTAAGGGCTCCCTTTTACCTTAACTTTAACTTTAACTTAAATAAAAATGGCTTAACTTTTTTGCCCTACTGTATAGGTGTTCTGGCCTAGAATTGTTAGTCAGCGAGGGGGCTGATTTTGGTTGGGCTTACAAGTTGGCCTACTGTATAAGCCTGCCATTTTACATTTGGCGAGACTGCCAGAATCAAAGCTAAAGACATGCAGCAAACAAAGTCTAGCCCACAACCTGTCCAGAAGAGCTACCAGCGGAACAAGCACAAGAACAACTCTTCTTCGACCGGTTTTGTGCCCGCCGCGCTGCTGCTACTCCAGCTACAAAGTGGGGATGTGTGTCTGCTGCTAATAAAGAACAGCTCGTGGTAGTGGCAACCCGCGCTGACAAAATAAAGATTAGTGACGGCTGCACAGAAGCAGAAGAACTTCAAAGAGACAAAAACGAAACCAAGAACGCAAAATGATCGAATTTACTACCGTAAGTTGTGCAGGTCATTATGAAAGTGCATAATTGTAAACGGAACTTTCTTTAACTAGTTTCTGTTATGCCACGTAGGCGTGCTTTACGGGACAACAGGGAGTCAGACTCTGATGAAAGTCTTGAACGACATCAGAACCAGGGCAACGTATGGAGCCAATTCACTCTGCTTTCTTTCGCGGCTAGTGCCCTTCCGAACTTCTCTGGTTCTGACAGTCAAGACTTTTATCAGTACTTCAGCTTATCAAGACACCTTTGAAACCTTACTTCACCCCTTCTAGATCTGCGGCTGCCAATGGTTGGCAGAATGACAACAATGCTAAAAAGTCGCTGCTGCTTCATTTGCTAGAGGGTCAGGCTGCCTTAGCGTACGAGGCACTGAGTGAGGATTAGAAACTGCTTCCGTTCCCACAACTAAAGGCGCTGCTAGTTCAAAAATTAACGTCTGCGGGCAATCAGGCTATCTATTGGAACAAATTGAGAGAACGAAAGCAGGGTGAGCAGGAAACTGTAGAAGAGTTCAAGCAAGTGCTGATTTCTTACGCTAGACGGGCCGATCCAAATAAGTCCACTATGCAAATTGAGGAAACAGTCAAAAACCATCTCATATATCAGACACGCCCTGACATAGCAAAATCTTTAGCCTGTAAAGATTTTGCTACACTTGAAATGGCAGTTCAGGCAGCTAAACAGCAGGAATACATTCGCAATGCATTCCCAATGCTGAGTCTTTGCAGCTGAAGGACATGAAAGGCAAAGTTGAGGCCATTCTGTCTCAAAATCAGAAGATCGTAGAAACAGTTGCCAAGTTGGCAAACGGGTTTTCCGCGTCGACCGTCAATACGGTGCAGCCAAGTGGTGCTGCTGCAGCCAGCGATCGCGATACGCTGGACGCGTTAGTGCGACAGGTGGATCACCTTGGTCATCGATTGGATGGCTTTTTTCTATCCAGGAGTCGGGGTATGAGAGGTAACAGTACTTTTCGTGGTCGTTCGCGCGCCCCTTCTGGTTGTTTCTCGTGCGGAAATACTAGCCATCTTGCTCGAGACTGTCCGACTGCTGATAGGTTTCACCAGAGGCAACGGGGACGGTCTGGTCCTGCTCCACGACGAGGGCAAGCTGGCGTTTACTCCGTCATGGGAAACGAATGTACGCTGTCCGAGACAGAGCCGCCAGCAGCGGGCAGCGGGCAAGTACCTAGAAACTATCCTCAGTGAACTCCTGCTCTTCTGTTCCTTCTTGCTCTTTTTTACTGGTACTCGTAAACTGTCTTCATTGTGTACAATTTGTTCTTATATTGCTCAAGTGTCATACTAATCCTTCCGTTGGTACTTCAAGTAGCCTAGTTTATATACCAGTGTGTTTCTCTGCGAAAAAAAGGTCCGTCGGTGCTCTGGTCGATACTGGAGCAGCGAATAGTCTTCTGCGGGAAGATTTATTTTTAGAAATTAAAAACGATCTACCAGCATTGCGGGAACCCTGTCGTTTTCCAACTGGTGTCACGGGAGCTAAACTCGGAGTTAAGGACTGTGAAGACGTTCCCGTGGAGCTGGGAAATCAAAAGTTTTTGGT
>JASANF010019258.1:0-20889 GCA_030248245.1 Trissonchulus sp. WLG1_4 | reverse complement strand
GCATTGGGCTTTGCTTGTTTCAGTTATGGTAACGTTTATAGTTACGGTGTTATGATACAGACTACCGTCATGCTTCAATTTGAGCAAGTTTACATAATTGGGAGTAAGACACACCCAAAACTCAGCCTTGTTAATTTTCTGGGCTGAATTTTCTAAACATGACTAAGACATGGCCCATCGTTTGACTAACATCTTTTGTGTTTGCCGGGGCCTGAAAATGACTAAAACTTGGGATTAGTCACATCATGACCCGGCCCGGGTTTTAGTCATTTTCCGGTCCAGAAAATAAAAAATTAACATAGGGCCGGGTTTCAAGTAATCCACGGCCCGGGCCTGGCCAGGTTTTAATAACCATATGTAATTTCAAGTAGGTGAATTTTTATTGCTGGAGTTATCTTGTATAATTGAGCATCCAATGGCAATTTTATAAATTAATATTTTATTCAAGAAGCAAAAAGTACTCAATAGTCAATACATGTACATTGGTTTAAAAATTCCACGCATTTCTATAGATTTAAAGTTCAAAAAAATACCAAATTCAAATTTGTATAATTCGGTAATTTCACCTTCTGTGGTGCAGGAAATCCTTTTACAACAGAATTTTGGGTTTCGGTTCGGATCATCGAAAATTTGAAAACGAAAAACTGAAAAAGTTTCAAACTCGTATTTTTTTACTACTGAGTACTAGAGTTCCTTCCTTAAGGAAATTTTGCCCTCTGTGCTCGCGGCCGGCCCGGCCCCGGCCCGCAGTTCGCGGCCCAGCACCGGCCCGGCGGGCCAGTGGTGGGCCGGGCCGCGGGCCGGGCCGGGCCGGTGGTGGGCCGGGCCGCGGGCCGGGCTGAGCCGGTGGTGGGCCGGGCCGCTGGCCGGGCCAAGTTCAAAAAATGCCAAATTTTTCCAAAAAAGTCAAAACTTTCGAAAAACACTACTATAAGCAAATTCAAACACATAAACACCCATATGACAATACGGCAGAGTATTTACGTGCAAACTAAATGGCACAAGCATAGAAACAAACGACATAAAATAACAATTACGTTAGTGGATTTAGGTTTGCATAGGATCACCTTGAATTTATGATTGACTAGGTATAGCAATCCTTGCTTAGAAAAACATCACAAGTTTGTGTCTGAACCATATTTTAAGACTAGTACAGGTGAAATTACAAATTACATTACAAATTCAGAAATTTATTGAAAATTCAATTCAAAAGTACATAGGTAGGCTCAGGGAAAAGCTACTTTGTTAGATAGTAATAGACTAGTTATACAATTTTTAGCCTTTTTGGCAGTTTTTTGTGCAATTTGGTGGAATTTCCAATTTTATTACTGGTCGGCCCGCGGCCCGCGGCCCACCACGGGCCCGGCCCGGCCCACCACCGGCCCGGCCCGGCCCGCGGCCCGGCCTACCACCGGCCCGCCGGGCCGGTGGCGGGCCGCGGGCCGAAAATTTTGGCGGGCCGGGCCGACCCCTCAAAAAACCGGGCCGGGTCGACCCCTCAAAAAACCGGGCCGGGCTGGACCGGGCCGGCCCGGCCCGCGGCTCGCGGCCCGCCACCGGTCCGCGAAGGAACTCTACTGAGTAGGTAAGTTTCCCATGTATCACGGTTTTTTAGATGCCTCGGAGAAACGGCGATTTGGCTATAACCAATTATTATACACGGATTTGCCTAAAATAGCCGGCAATAGCTGTGGCGATTTTCAGCACTTATTGCCGATTAGACTGTTTCGCCGCGGCTATAGCTCGCCGTGGCTATTTTGGCGATTTTTAAATGGCCGAGTTTTGACTGAACAAACGTGGCTATAGCCAGCCTATGGCTATTTTTGAAATCTAGTAGAGACCACCTAGGAGTGGCGATTCGGCTATAGCCGCCAATAGCCGTTTCGAATACACTGTTTTGTCTGAAATAGCCGGCTATAGCTATAGCTCGCCGTGGCTATTTGTTCACTAATGCTAATTCGCCGCCGCTATAGCTGGCCGTGGCTATTTTGGCGATTTTTGAATGGCAAAGTTTTGACTGAAGAAACGTGGCTATAGCCAGACTATGGCTATTTTTTTGAAATCTAGGAGACCACCTAGGAGTGGCGATTCGGCTATAGCCGCCAATAGCCGTTTTGAATACACTGTTTCGTCTGAAATAGCCGGCCATAGCTATAGCTCGCTATGGCTATTTTTCCCATGTATCACGGTTTTTTAGATGCCTCGGAGAAACGGCGATTCGGCTATAACCAATTATTATACACGGATTTGCCTAAAATAGCCGGCAATAGCTGTGGCGATTTTCAGCACATATTGCCGATTAGACTGTTTCGCCGCGGCTATAGCTCGCCGTGGCTATTTTGGCGATTTTTAAATGGCCGAGTTTTGACTGAACAAACGTGGCTATAGCCAGCCTATGGCTATTTTTGAAATCTAGTAGAGACCACCTAGGAGTGGCGATTCGGCTATAGCCGCCAATAGCCGTTTCGAATACACTGTTTTGTCTGAAATAGCCGGCTATAGCTATAGCTCGCCGTGGCTATTTGTTCACTAGTGCTAATTCGCCGCGGCTATAGCTGGCCGTGGGTATTTTGGCGATTTTTAAATGGCCAAGTTTTGACTGAAGAAACGTAGCTATAGCCAGACCATGACTATTTTTGAAATCTAGTAGAGACCACCTAGGAGTGGCGATTCGGCTATAGCCGCCAATAGCCGTTTCGAATACACTGTTTTGTCTGAAATAGCCGGCAATAGCTATAGCTCGCCGTTGCTATTTTTTCACTAGTGCTAATTCGCCGCGGCTATAGCTCGCCGTGGCTATTTTGGCGATTTTTAAATGGCCAAGTTTTGACTGAAGAAACGTGGCTATAGCCAGACTATGGCTATTTTTTTGAAATCTAGGAGACCACCTAGGAGTGGCGATTCGGCTATAGCCGCCAATAGCCGTTTTGAATACACTGTTTTGTCTGAAATAGCCGGCTATAGCTATAGCTCGCTATGGCTATTTTGGCGATATCTAAAACGAAATAAAAAATGAAAAATGCAGAACTTGATGACTTTGTGGAATCGAACCACCAACCCTACTACTACTACTACTAAACATTTATTGTCGAAAATGCATGAGCTATAGCTCGTTTGCGCATTAGACAGCAAATAATTAAGTTTAGTGTAAGTTAAAATTTATGTTGAAGTTTTAAAAATTCTGAAATTGTTTCTGCGTTTCTTAGGCTATTATTCATCTTATTCCATTGTATTGAGCAAAGAGTTGTAAATGATTTTCTCAGCGCCTCTGTTCGACATTTAGGCAGAATCAACAAATAGGTATGTCGCTGGCTGTGTGATGAATTGGCCAACACAAAGAGCCTTTGTAAATATGCTGGCGTTCCTTCGCGTATTGCACTGTAGGTTGTTTGCATTGATTTCTTTACACGTCTGTCCGCCAGGGAGTCAACTTTACAAGTCTTTTTGACTGAATCATACCATGGGATACGTAGTAGTTGACGTAAGGCTGTATTCTGAAATCTTTCAAGTCGTAGTTGCTGCATTTGAGGGGCTGCAAGTAAAAGTTCTGATGCGAACTCTAGGTGACACCGGATGTAAGTTTTGTATAAAACTTGCTTTTTATGTGGTGGTAATAAGTTTCTTATCTGGCGTAGCTGTGCCAATTTGGCGGCTGCTTTTTGGATCATGCTAGATACTTGCTTTGTACAGTACCGATCAAAATTAACCTTCCCTGCTGCCGGCTGCAGCAGCAGGGCGGCAGCAACAACTGCCCCTTGTAGTTGTCACTTGCCGGCTAATGAGTAACACTTTAGCCAAACAGGTGATTAGCTCCTGACATTTGACCTCAGCCTAAGTATATTCGTACGTACGTACGTACCTATACTGCTGGCCAGCAAGTTTCGGCGGCCAAAGTTTGCAGTAAAGTTCTGATATTTTGATTTTCAGATATTAGACTGCCCAAACGTTAAGTCTAGAGGGGGCAACAGCAAATTTGCATTGCGCCAGTTTTGAAAACATTGTACTAAAAATTATTAAGGTAGTCAGTGTAATAATGAAAGCGAAATTGTAGCATAAAGATTAATTAAAAATTTATTTTTATTAAAAAATTGTTCAAATTTCATTATTTTCATTATTATCATTCTTATATTTAACAAATTAACACAAAATTTAATTAAAAATTTAGATTAAAAAATTATGTAGGTATATATGCAATTACTAATGCAATACACAAATTTTGAAGTCATGATTTTTTCAGCAAAAATGTCAGAAGTGACCCCTAATTGAAAAACTGCGAACTAAAAATTAAATCCGTTTAATATATACGCGTTTCGGCATGTAATTTTTAATCATTGTAAAACCGTTTATCCAGTTAATGTTAGCCCTTTAAATAATTTTGCCCAGTATCGCTAATGACGCCAAGCAGGGACATGGCGAGGACTTTTAAAAAGAGGTCCCCCCTCAGCAAATTTCTAGAACTAAAAAGCACTAAAAATTGTTTAAATCTGCTAACTTGTTACGCGTAAAATTTCAAAATTATTGCATCTTGATCATTATGATTCTATTTTGTTTAAATGTGGGGGAATACAAGGTTGCTGTTGCCCCCTCTATACCATTTGCCAGTCCAGTATCTAAAAATCAAAATATGAGAACTTTACTGCAAACTTTGGCAGCCGAAGCTTGCTGGGCAGCAGTATAGGTACGTACGTACGTACGAATATACTTAGGCTGAGGTCAAATGTCAGGAGCTAATCACCTGTTTGGCTAAAGTGTTACTCATTAGCCGGCAAGTGACAACTACAAGGGGCAGTTGTTGCTGCCGCCCTGCTGCTGCAGCCGGCAGCAGGGAAGGTTAATTTTGATCGGTACTGTAACTTCCAGTTTGGGTTGTAATGTCCATCCGAGAACCTTTATTGAATCAGTTGACCGTATAATTTCATTGCCTAATTTGATGTCAATGCTGCACCTGCTATTTATTAAAATGAATTGCGTTTTGGTGACGTTTAGTTTTAAATAATTCAATTGTAGGTGTTTGTGAACGAGTTCAAATGCTAAACTGAGGCTCTGGCAGACGCTTACAGTGTCTGTATTGTGACACAGTATGTTTGTATCGTCAGCGTATCTGATCAACGTTAGATTTGGTAGACTCCATGACAAATCGGCATAAAAAAGATTGAACAAAAGGGGTGACAGTAGAGACCCCTGTGGTACACCTTCTGTTACCAGACGTGGGCTAGATTTAGTCTTTTGAATTTTAACGATTTGAGTTCTATTCATTAGGAAGTTCTTGAAAAAAGCTATTGCACTATAAGAAAATCCAATTGCTTGTAGTTTGGCCAGAAGCAAAAAATGCGGGATTGAATCATAAGCTTTTGATATATCAAGACTTAATAATCCTGTTATTTCTTTTTTGTCCATATGTCTGCGGCATTGTTCTGTTAAAGATATTAAAGCGGTTGTACATCCTTGCCTTTTTCGGAATCCGGTCATGTCCTCTGGTAGACTTTGTTCAAAATGCGTATCTAGTTGTTTTAAAATAAGTTTCTCAAATACTTTGGCAATGATAGGAAGCACGGAAATTGGGCGATAGTTTTCTTTTAATAAAGGGTCACCTTTTTTAAAAATTGGTGTTACACAAGCAATTTTTAGATCTGATGGTATAGCGTTAACAAGAATAAAGTGATTAAATAAATCAGTTAGGGGTATAGAAATAGCTCGTCGAATGCTCTTTAACACGCTAGCACTGACTCCGTCTATTCCTGTTGATTTATTCGTGTCGAGTGATGCTAAGGTGTTGAAAACATCGTAATCGGAAATAAACTGTAACGTGAATTCTGGGAAGTTTTTGTTTCGAATAGCTTTGATAGATGGGTGCTGATCAAGTTCTAATTTAGATAGTGCGGTACATTCCGGAATACATGTGGTAAAGTATTTGTTTAAAGCTTGTGAGATTTTTTCTGCCGTTGCTAGTATACAGTTGCCGTCTTTTAGGTAGTTAATTTCTTGGCTGTTGGAATCTCTGCCCAATCCGGTCAAACTTTGAATCGTTTTATGAAATTGTTGTGGCTTAGTTGTCAGTTCAATGAGTTTAATTTTCTTTTTATCTCTTTTCAATTTAGTAACATAGTTTCTTTGAGCTTTGAAAATGGCAATATTGGCAGGAGTTTTTGGCTTTGTTGATAACTTATCTCGTTTTCGGATTTCTCTGATTAGCTCTGAATCCAACCATGCAGGCTTTTGTCGTATGCGGATGGTTTTCATAGTAGTATGTTTGTTAATAATGTTTGTCATTAAGCTGATCCATTTTTTGTACACACGGTCAACGTCGATGTCGGGTATTAAGGTATTTACTTGATATACGGTTGACCACTCAACTGACAGTAAGTCAGATTCTATTCGCGGGATACTATATTCGTAAAATTTTCTGTATGTGATAAAGTTTGACGGCGGTTTACTGTTTTTCATCCGGAAATTAGTTAAGCATATTGAATGATCCGAAGCCCCCGATGAAATTACCTGAGTATTTATAAAATTAACCGGATTTGACACTAGAATAACGTCAAGAAGCGTTCCTGAGCTCGGTCTAGTTTTATTTACAACCAAATTATGTAAACGAAACGTATTTAAAAAGTCGTTAATTTCTTTTTCCTTTTTACAGAACATGTTACAATTCAAGTCCCCCAGTATTACGATGTCGCGAAATTTGTTTAAGCAGACTGCAGCTATGCTTGACAAGCAATCGAAAAAATTCGTTTTAGTACATTTTGGTGGCCGATATGCTAATAAAATACCAATGCGACCCGTGAGTGTTGGCACTGAAGTGCACATTATTTCGAATAAGTCGGATTCAAGTTCAGTATGTCTTTTTAATCGTAAATTTTCTTTGTAGAAAATCATCAGTCCGCCGCCAGAATTACCTTTTCTGTCTTTTCTACTTATTTTAAAATTATTTACTTTTAATTGTTTTTGTTTTATTAAATCTGATAAACGAGTCTCTGATATGCAAAAAATATCCACATCGTGAGTATTAGTTATAGCGATCATGTCGGCTAGTTTATTTTTGATTCCATTAATGTTCCAATGACATATTGATAAATACTTATTCATTGTTAGAGTTTATGCTGTCGGGTTTCTTTTGGCGGGCTTTGTACCAGCGGCGGCAGCAAACGTTAACAGGCCAAAAGTCTGGATCATAAACTAATTTCAAATTGTCCTTCGATATGCATAGGTGGAAACTGTTTAAATGAAAGTCCTCGTGTGAAACTTGCTCGATTTTGTAAACTGTGACACCTTTTCTTTCGCAATAGTTTTTGACATCGTCAGCACTACAGGTTTTTGAGACTCTGTAAACGAAAATATCTGCAGGGGGACTGACCCCTTTCAGATTTTGATCGCTGCTTTTACCAATAGTTACTTGGCGTCTACGTTTATTTACAACCTGCTGCCAGTCTAGAGACGGCGAGCGAGAAACAGATGCAGTAGCGTCAAAAGGACTGGTAGTAGGTCTTGCGGCTACAGTATGTACTGGATAATTTTTAGTCGTGTTGCTCTGTGCCGAGTTTACCGCGCTAGCGTATGACTTTTTCAAATGATCCGGTTGATTGTCTACTATGCCATTGTTTTTAGAGATTTTAGTGTTCACCATAGTACGTAAAAACGCTAATTCTTTACGGTTAGCTTCTATTTTTCGTTCTATTCTTTCATAATCAAATTTATTCGTTGCATCTTTTTTTGACAAACCCCTTGTCGCCATTGAAGCATCATCGGCTTGCAACTCAGCATACGCTGATTTCCCTACTATAGGCAGTAAAATACGTAAACTACGCACAAGCGCCGTAAAGGCGTCGCTTACTCGGTCTTTATCATCCACGCTCAATTCATTGCCTTCTGTCGATATGCTAAACTCCGAAATTAAATCCTCAAACGTATCCGTTGGTAGGCTGACTTCTACAGCGTCTATCACGTCAGATATAAATCGATCTTTCCAGGAGCCCATATTGGGCTAGCACCAATTCAACGTTCTTCTATGTTCGAAAATCAATGAACTTTAAAATTGTCGATTGTTTTGTACTCGGAAGAAATCGCGCGATCGTACGATCGATCAACATCGGTCGGTCCCGCCCGTCGGGGGGGGGGGAGCGTTCTGTCGCGAGGCAACCAAGTATTATTTTTTTTTGTAAATAAAGGTTGTGTTTGTTGGGAGGGAGAAAAATTGTTTGGAGGGGGGGGAGAATATTTTTTTTTTGTAGAGAGTTTGTTGTAGAGAGGGGGGGGGGGGCCCCCCCCGTGGCAAAAAATTTTTTTTTTATAATCGTGACAATTTTCTTTTTTTCCCTGTACTTCTTTTGGCACTGAACTGTGGGTTTTTTTCCCTTTTATAGATAGTTTATTGTTAGACTTTCAGGTGGCCTGTAGCTCAATGGTGAAGCACTCGGACTGGTAACCGATAGGTTGGCAGTTCGATTCTGACAGGCCACACAACTTTTTTCAATTTGTAGCTTTGATACTGAAACACTGTTCTAAGCCGGCAATAGCCGAGCTATAGCCAGGCCATACCGGCTATTCCTAGTCAAATAGTGGCTATAGCGCTAATAGCCGATTGACAGCGCGGGCTCAACAATTCTGTGAAACGGCTATAGCCGAGCTATAGCCAGGCTATACCGGCTATTCCTAGTCAAATAGTGGCTATAGCGCTAATAGCCGATTGACAGCGCAGGCTCGGCAATTCTGTGAAACGGCTATAGCCGAGCTATAGCCAGGCCATACCGGCTATTCCTAGTCAAATAGTGGCTATAGCGCTATTCGCCGATTGACAGGGTGGGCTCAACAATTCGGTTTTTGAAGTAACCGAGAATCGATGTATGCGACATATTTTTTGTACTTTATCACACGTATAAGAGGCGCACGAAGGCCCAGGACGTAAGGGTACAAAAAATTATTTCTAGATGTCAAGGGGTACTAGTTTGTCTATGTCTAGTGTCGCTAAATGTGTCTGAGGGGGTGGGGGGTGTAAAGGTACCAACATAGTCTGTCAAGATAACGAGGGGTGGAAAGTATAGGCTTGCCGCTAATTCTGTGCGAGGGAGGTGTATAGGTGAAAAAATAGTCTGTCAAGATAACGAGGGGTGAAATACAAGGTTGCCGCTATTTCTATATCTGGGGGGTAGTAAAAGTCGTGATACATGGGAATGTGACCACTGAGTACTGATATCAAGAGAAATCAATTAGTGAGAGGAATAACGTGAAAAACAGAACTTTTCAAAAACTTTAAAGTTTTGGTAGGCGTTGTACCAAAACTGCTACTTTTGGTAGAACGGTAAGTTTTGTAAGCGTTGTAACTAACATCAAACTAGAATTTTGGTACACATTTGCTCAAAACGTTTCTTTACATTAGTTTTGAGTAATAGGTAGTTATGGTACACGCCCTACAGATTAGTTTAGTTTTCGTTATAATTAATCGCTCCAAGTCCATTGTCTGCGCGCTGGAACTGAATCGTATCGGCTAGTCCGCCCTAGACAGTGAGAGTTAGGGCTGGGCACGGTTACACGGTACGAACCGTGTACACGCGTGTAACCGTGTACACGCCAAGCTTAGTGTGTACACGGTTAGGGGTCACTATCCGCGGTTACTTAGCGGTTACAGCGTGTACACTTTAAGACACAGTAACCGCAGATACTGTAACCGTTTACACGGATAGTGTAACCGGTTACTCTAAACGGATAGTGTAACCGGTTACTCTAAACGGATAGAGTGTGAACGGTTACTCTAAACGGATAGTCTAACCGGTTACACTATCCGTTTTCCGACTTCGTGTACCCGTTAAGAAAAATGTTCGTTAGGCTCCTGGATTTATGCAAATTAGCCCACAATTGTGCGCGCAAGTGATATGCCTGTGTGTTACTTCATATACGCATGTGTGTGCAAGCTATATTCTTCAAGATATGTAAAGGCATTTATACTGACAGCTCAGCATTGTCCCAGTAGCTCATATGGTAGCTTGCTGGTCTGCAGATCTAGATATGGGTGGTTCGTATCTTCCCTAGATCATTCCTGTGGGCTGGGCTGATGCTGTTTAGTAAAGAAAGATCCCCTTCTGCTACTTGACGTTTCGTAACCGTGTAACCGTTTAGTAACCAACCGTTTAGTAAGTAGTAACAGTGTAACCGGTTAGTAACCGTGTAACCGTTTAGTAACCGTGTAACCGTTTAGTAACCGTGTAACCGTTAGTAACCGTTTACACGGTTAGTATCCGTGTAAACGGCTACACGGATACTTAGCGTGTAAACGGTTACACGGTTACACGGATAATTAGCGTGTACACGCGGATAATTGCAGTAACCGTTAGTTAGCGTGTACACGCGGTTACTAGCCTTCGAAACTAACCGTGTACACGGATAGTGATTTTGTAACCGTGCCCAGCCCTAATTTGAAGCTCAATGGCAACTTTTTAGTTATTTTCAACGTTTTCAGGCATAATTAACGTGTTTTGTTTTCACATCTAAAAATTCAAAATTTTATCATGGGCTACGTACGACAGTTTTCTAACTTGTGTACCTGAGGCCCCACAGCAAATCTGCGTATAGTTTTGACATCAGGGGCTTCTACTGCTCCGCAGGCTTGCCATAGCGTTGAAAAACTACCGCTAACACACATTTTTAGGTGATTTATGGAGTGGGTTTTTTCCCCACATTTGTTTTTTCCCCAAATGGGTTTTTTCCCCGCAAGTTTTTGGCTTCCTGAGTCTAAGACATACATAGCGGAATGAAACCGGTCCCAGCAGTTAGAGCAAGGTTAGGCCTACGACAGATTTTTTTGATTTCCCGTGAAAACGTATAGTCTATGAGCTAGATGACGAAATATTAAAATCCGCTTGCTCTAAATAACATTAAAGGCAAAATAGACCGAATAATAATCAGCATGAGCACTTAAAACTTAAATAATGAGAAATTTCTGAAAACCCACCTACGATATCAAAACAGCCCAGCCTAGCCCGGACACTTCTTTGACACCAGAAAATACATTTATTTAATTAAATATAAATAAAATTTGGTCCATCAGGCAATGATTAAAATAAGATTGTTCGAAAATCTAAAATCTGACAAAAATAGTTGCACCCCTTGAGAAAATAACATGAGATTTGGTTAGGCACTAAAAGAACAGATTTAGACTATCAAGAGTACAGCAAGGAGTCGCTGAAGTCATGCTATTCAAATAAGTGAGTGACGCATCTATTTCTTGTCAGACTATAGATAAGCACCTTAAAATTGATTACCTACAGTTACAGGAATAACACAGACAATAAACATCACAATGGAACAACTACAAAAAAACAACTACCAAGGCCAAGCTAAGGCTCTGCCAATCGGATGGGCTCATGAATGACCAGAATAAACACAATCATCCAGAGTACATAATAGGACTATTATATTATGTATATTATCCAATTATGTACTCTTGCTATCATGTATATATTGACTATTTTTAGTTCCTATTTCCTCGGGATCAATCAAGCCCTAAACACCTGTCCAAAAAAATAAGACAAAAACATTTTGTGAAGAAAAGTGCCAATCAATAAGCAATTAAGTAGGAAAACCGGTGTGTATATACAAACTAATGGCACAATATAAGCATATAAAAGATCAAGGAAGTACGGAAGGCATACATACATTTAAGGTTGATTTATAACTCTAGCCGTATGTGAATTCAGCGGGCAAAATTACGAAACAATTACCGATACTAAGGCTCGATTCATATTTTAGTCCGTATGTCCGCTCAGCCGGCAGAATGACGAGACTAGCAGCCTAGTGCAGTGGATCAGCCAGCGCTTGTGACGTCATTATTTCGTCATTTGGTCGGCAGAACGGACATACGGATGAAAGTATGAATCGAGCCTAACACTGCAAAAATTAGTATGTAGCCTGAATATTTCGTTACAAGTCTTAACAGCTGACCAGCTAGAAGTTATGAATCAATTCTTACAGAATTGACAAATGTAGCAAACGCCTCATTCCTTTACCGGATTAAAAGGGTTAAATTTAATCTAACTAAACGGTTAAAAAATATGCATAAAATGCCAAAAACCTCCGGACAAAGCGGACTCAACTTAAAGCGCGCTGTTTTTCAGTCAGACTAAACTATGAACGCTAATGTTATCCAGTCGTAGTTTTGGAATATTAGGTACTGACTTAATTAACTCGTTTAGTCCGTTATGCTTACATGAAATAAGTCGAATCTATTTAATTCGGTGAAGGAATAAACCACAAGTTGACTAGAGAGCTAAACAGTGTAAGCAAGGCAGAGACAGGGCATGCAAAGCATCTGCAACCAATGGTAGCAATACAATCACAGCACAAAAAAGGAGTCATTATTGCTCTTCGGATCAACATTGCATCATGTTCACCAGCTAGCCACAAAAACCAAGGACGGGTAAAATTCAATTCAATGCATATTCGATTTCTTTCATTAATTCATTCAATCAAGAGTACATAATAGCTTCTCACTCTATATAGAAGAAGAGTGAGACACTCTACAGCCTGCCTGTGTTCTAGCACAGGCAGATGCGCTGGTCGTTTTCAGGCTACATGTTGACATTCTATGCAACATGTTACTGGCCAATCAGCGCGTAGATTCCCTGCGTAACACACTTTAGTATATAATCGCTGATGCGTTGCTAAGCATTAAGATAGGAATAAAAGCTTAATAACTCATTATTTATTCATAGTCTGCTTGCAAAAACATTACAAAAGGTTTGCAAATACCTCTAGGGGTATTTTGGCAAACTTTCAGCGAAATTGATTGAGAAACTTTTGAGATATAAACTTTTCTGAATTTCTTCAAAGTTTTTCAATCAATTTCGCTGAAAGTTTGCCAAAATATCTCCAAAGGTATTTGCAAACCTTTTTTAATGTTTTTACAAGCAGATTATGAATAAATAATGAGTTATTAACCTTTATTCCTATCCCGTTTTATGATTGGAGCACGTGCACAGGCGTCTGCCAATCAGAGAATAGAAGCTCGCTTCTGATTGGCCAGTCACATGTTGCATAGAATGTCAACATGTAGCCTGAAAACGACCAGCGCATCTGCCTGTGCTAGAACACAGGCAGGCTGGAGAGTGTCTCACTCTTCTTCTATATAGAGTGAGACGCTATTATGTACTCTTGATTCAATTCAATTCAATCAAAAAATTCAGTGTAAAAAGTCAGTGTGAACCACAGTTTAACGCGGGGGGAGTATGGGGGGTCTGGGTCTGGGACCCCCTCAAATATTTTATTTTGGTACCAGGTCAAGCAAAATTAGAGCCACGGTGATAGTATGGGCATTTCTATCAAATTTATGCTATTTTTACCTAAATTTTGGCCAAAAATTCAAACATCACTAATTTTTACGCCAACACAAGGTATGTACTTCGACCACATTAATGGTTATATGGTTATATATTGGTTATATGTTATATGGTTATATAAAATCGTTATATATTTTTAGTCGCTAAAATACGGTCATTTTTTGTCCGCCTTGGTTGGTACAGGAGGCCCCCCAGATGAGACCCCCGTGATAATGTATGGTATGGTGTAAAAAACAAAAAAATTTCAATCGAAAAAAATTTCAATTAAAACATCAGTGTCACTATTATATTACACTTTTCAAACGTGTCTTTAGCACAAAACGAACATTCACTCATGGTTTTTTGCTGATCTGTACGATTCTAATGGAACATGTCAAACGTATACTGTTAAATCTCACAAAACAAAACGAGGCACCGACAGAGTCACAGAGGTATATACAAGAATATATAAATTATATTACAATTAATATAACATGAAAAAAACCTGAGTCAATTAACCTGTTACCAATAGTTTGACATGATATTATAATATTATATAAAATATAAATCGTTTCAAGTGAGCCAAATATGTGCTAAGAGTGTTCAACGGAAACGCGATTCGGACTAAGTTGAGAACTTGACTATAATCAACACAATGAATATTTGTGAAAAAAATAAAACGAAAAAATGGCTGAACTCCAGCACAAGTCCCATCTCGGCACAGTGTTGGCCCACACAGACATGATAAGACAAATAACACACAGTATGTCACTGCACTACACAAAAGGATAAAAGAGTGTCATAACCCGGGGTCTAATCTAGGGGGTGCTGTACCAATATTTTGACTGTTCTTGTAACAAGTCAGACAAAAAATGACCCTGTTTTAGGGATAAAACGTTTTAGATTTTAAGAAATACTTTGTTTGGACGTATTGGCGACTTTTGAAAATTGTGGTCAAAATTTAGAATAGCATAAATTTGACGGAAATGCGCATATTTAAGAGCAAATTTTAAAGACACTTTGCTTACTCTTGTAATGTGTATGTGGTTCTAATTTTGCTTGCCCTTGCACCAAAACCAATGGTCTCGGACCCCCCAACCCCCCCCCCCATCTAAAACTGTGAGGAGAGTGCACAAAGCCCGTTTCACAACCTAATATTGCAAGACGTCTCAGTAAACAACTGCATGTGTGTCCGCAAAACATTAGCAATTAATGAAATTCATAGCTTCATGAACTGCCCAAAAGCCAAAAAAGCCTGGACACACAAGCAGAATCACAACACTGAAAAAGTCAACCGCAAGTCCGCAAGGGGGGTGATATGAGGGCGGGCATATTATATGAGAGGGGGGGGGCTCTTTCGCTCTTTCACTAATTGTTGTTGTTGTTTTGCTCGAAACACATCATATCCTACAACAGAATAGAAAGATTATTTTGTTATTTTTTACACGTGACTGTATTGTCAAAATCAAAATTAGCGATATATAATATGACAATCCTGTCTTATCTGTACTGCTATATTCTGCATCCTACTTGGTTCTTCCATACTATTCCACAGCTAAGCCAACGCACATTTCTAGCTAGATGCCAGTTTTCACACAAAACAAGTTCCCTTTCATCAAAACAATAAACAGGCACGCTGGCACGTATATAATTTTGTAAACATTGCACACCCAATCCATTCAGCCATATAATGCCGCCACCAGTGACTAAGTTCACAACACTGATGCTGCATATATTTTATCAGTACAAAGCCTGAGTAGCTGGCATATATTTAGGCAAAATTTAATAAGGGGGGCAGCCCCCCCCCCCATGGATGGGGGGGGGGCGTCGACAAAAATGGGGGGGACGCACCAATTTCACGATAAAACACTATTTCTACAGGAAAAAATGGTTATTATACGTTAAATGTTACGTTTTCATACGTTATTATAGCTACGCTAATACTAAATTTAGCAAAAAAGGACTCGAAAACCCAACGAACACGACATCGCTACAGTTAAAAATTCGCTAAAACGTCCTTCCGAAAAAAATTTTGGGATATGGGGGGCACCCCATCTGAACGGGGGGAGCCGGAGCGCGATCAAAATGGGGGGGGGGGCGGACCAAAAGGGGGGGGGGGGGGCCGGCCCCCAGCCCCCCCCCCCCCACTAAAAATATGCCACAGTAGGATAACAGGAGAGTTGCCCACACACATTGGTTCTATGTAGCACATCTGGCATTGGAATATAAATTTTCAATTCATATAATTATTGCTCAGTATGACTGAAATTAATCCTGTAATTCGGTCAAGGGTTTGGCACATGGAAAGCGGCTACATTGCAAAAAAAAGGCAAAAAATGAAACTTACGATCAAAAACAAAGCCCCGATCATGGTTGCTTTCATTTTGACATCCAAGTCCATGGGAACTACAAGCAGCAATCAAAACAGCAAATAAATGAGTGTAAGAAATTAATAAAATAAATACAAAAACAAATATAAAAAGCAAAATATACGCGTCAGTTTGTATCACATGAAGATTCATCCAAATTTCCAAATCGACAATAAGTGGATTTCGCAGAGTAAGTCCAAATAAGGGGTCCACTTTTAATTTTCGGCCGTGTTATTTTAGAAAACAGTGTTCCAAAAAGACAAAATTTCAAACGAGGAACAGACACAGAATGAACACAAAAAAAGAAACAGAAAAACTCTCACTAATACTGAGTGACTAATATTGTAGTACACTACTAACAATTATCTACACTGTCGAACTGAAATGCCGATCCACTAAACTTATGATCACATTAATTGCAGGTTAGGTCGACTCATAAAACAGTCAGTTAAAATAACCATAGCTTAGCTATACCAAGAGTTATTAGCTGAACCAACGGTAAACGAATCTCTTAAATCTATTCTGAAATCGGCCCTGAGGTTACACAGAGTACATATGGGAAGAGTATGACACTCCTCCCTTCCCATTGGCGGCTTGGCAGCGCGGTACATGTGTTGCACATTGGTGGCCAAAAAGGCCACAAATGCGTAGAGTCCAAACAGGTCCTGCAAGGTACCCAAATGGGAACGTTCTACTAAATTAGAAATGGGAACGTTCTAAACAGGACCCTTTAACAGAACCAACAGCCAATCAGATTTTGTCCGCCCACACGAAAGCTACCGTAATTTCACGTTGTGGACAGAGATTCTCACCCATTCGGCACCTTTTGGTGCAACCTATCTACCGCGCTGCAAAGCTGGTCAAAGGGAAGAGTGTCATACTCTTCCCATTATGTACTCTTGGTGTTACAAAATAGTGGCGACTGACAGTTGACTCCGAAATTGTCTGCCTTGGTGAACATCTCCTTGGCCAGGCCCGTCCACTGCTTGGCCACCTTGCCCACCTCCCGCCCGTCCATCGTGTACACCTGAAACAACATACAACTCCTGCCAACCACACATGGGCATGGGTCACAGGCTACCCCCCCCCCCCAGGTGCATCCTAACCCTCAGTAACCCCCTCCCCACTTTTCTTGAAGTCTAAAACATGGTTCACAAGATCAAGAACGGTGGCTCGCATACGATGGACGGGGGGAGGACCCCCAAAATCGTGGGCCGGGGGGGGGGAGGTTCCAGAAAATTTGGTTAACATTAGTAAAAATGGCACTTTTCCGGGAAAATTTTACAAATTTTAGGGTATTTTTGGTTAATCCGGGATCCGGGTCCCAAGAATTCCCGGTTGCCAAAATTTGGCGGGAGAGGCCCCCCAAAGTTTTGACCTCGTTACATGTATGGTGGCTCATGTACCGAAGCAGCAGAAAAAGTTGCTCATTCCCCCCAGATTTATCCCCTTGCCCACGTACGCAGCCAACATAATCCAACGCACATACAAGGTCGACTCATACCGGGAACTCCACATCGGCACAACAGCGACAGGCACACACGGGCCCAATGATCTTCAGCTGCGGCGTGCCGTCCGGCGTGCACAGCTCGAAATTGGCCTGTATGCAGGCTGTCCTAAACAACACTACTCAAACAACCCGGCATTCCAGTCACTCCCTACACTCACAACTGGACTTAGTGTTCTCAGTAATGCCATTTGTTGTTAATAGATATATAGAATAAAGGCATACTATGGCCATAAAATTACACGAAATATAAACACTTTTACACTTCGATTTCAAATTTCACTGACCTAGAAAGCCATTTCACTCTTCAATTCTCGGCCAAACGCATACAATAGGTAAGAGTAACAGCACTTTTTATCGACTATTTTGCGAAATAGGGTATACACGGTCAATGACGACTCAAGGAAACGAGACCTCACTTTTGATGCACAAGTTCTTGTGTTAGAAGACAGTGTGGTCAACTGGTGGTGAACGTACGTTTGCCTGACAATGCCGACCACATTTCCGGGCGGGGACTCGATGTGGACTGAAAAGCCACAGCAGGAGGCGCAAGCGGGGAGACCGCCGCAGCAAACGAATGGACGGTGGATGCTCATCACCTCCTGCAACACACAGCACACTGGCAACCCCCCCACACCAGGCAACCACCGCGGCACACCAACGGACGGTGGATGCTCATCACCTTCCGCAACACACAGCACACTGGCAACCCCCCACACCAGGCAACCACCGCGGCACACCAACGGACGGTGGATGCTCATCACCTTCCGCAACACACAGCACACTGGCAACCCCCCACACCAGGCAACCACCGCAGCACACCAACGGACGGTGGATGCTCATCACCTCCTGCAACACACAGCACACTGGCAACCCTACCACACCAGGCAACCACCGCGGCACACCAACGGACGGTGGATGCTCATCACCTCCTGCAACACACAGCACACTGGCAACCCCCCACACCAGGCAACCACCGCAGCACACCAACGGACGATGGATGCTCATCACCTCCTGCAACACACAGCACACTGGCAACCCCCCCGCACCAGGCAACCACCGCGGCACACCAACGGACGGTGGATGCATATCACCTCCTGCAACACACAGCACACTGGCAACCCCCCCACACCAGGCAACCACCGCGGCACACCAACGGACGGTGGATGCTCATCACCTTCTGCAACACACAGCACACTGGCAACCCCAATAGACCAGGCAACCACCGCGGCACACCAACGGAAGGGGGATGCTCATCACCTCCTGCAACACACAGCACACTGGCAACCCCCCACACCAGGCAACCACCGCAGCACACCAACGGACGGTGGATGCTCATCACCTCCTGCAACACACAGCACACTGGCAACCCTACCACACCAGGCAACCACCGCGGCACACCAACGGACGGTGGATGCTCATCGCCTCCTGCAACACACAGCACACTGGCAACCCCCCACACCAGGCAACCACCGCAGCACACCAACGGACAGTGGATGCTCATCACCTCCTGCAACACACAGCACACTGGCAACCCTCCCACACCAGGCAACCACCGCGGCACACCAACGGACGGTGGATGCTCATCACCTCCTGCAACACACAGCACACTGGCAACCCCCCACACCAGGCAACCACCGCAGCACACCAACGGACGGTGGATGCTCATCACCTCCTGCAACACACAGCACACTGGCAACCCTCCCACACCAGGCAACCACCGCGGCACACCAACGGACGGTGGATGCTCATCACCTCCTGCTACAACACACACCACACTGTCAACCCCCCACACCAGGCAACCACCGCAGCACACCAACGGACAGTGGATGCTCATCACCTCCTGCAACACACAGCACACTGGCAACCCCCCCACACCAGGCAACCACCGCGGCACACCAACGGACGGTGGATGCTCATCACCTCCTGCAACACACAGCACACTGGCAACCCTCCCACACCAGGCAACCACCGCGGCACACCAACGGACGGTGGATGCTCATCACCTCCTGCAACACACAGCACACTGGCAACCCCCCCACACCAGGCAACCACCGCGGCACACCAACGGACGGTGGATGCTCATCACCTCCTGCAACACACAGCACACTGGCAACCCCCCACACCAGGCAACCACCGCAGCACACCAACGGACGGTGGATGCTCATCACCTCCTGCAACACACAGCACACTGGCAACCCTCCCACACCAGGCAACCACCGCGGCACACCAACGGACGGTGGATGCTCATCACCTCCTGCAACACACAGCACACTGGCAACCCCCCCACACCAGGCAACCACCGCGGCACACCAACGGACGGTGGATGCTCATCACCTCCTGCAACACACAGCACAGCACACAGCACACTGGCAACCCCCCACACCAGGCAACCACCGCGGCACACCAACGGACGGTGGATGCTCATCACCTCCTGCAACACACAGCACACTGGCAAACCCCCCCACACCAGGCAACCACGGCCAGGAGGTGGTGCTCATCACCTCCTGCAACCACCCCACCGCAGGCAACCACCGCGGCACACCAACGGACGGTGGATGCTCATCACCTCCTGCAACACACAGCACACTGGCAACCCCCCCACACCAGGCAACCACCCCGGCACACCAACGGACGGTGGATGCTCATCACCTCCTGCAACACACAGCACACAGGCAACCCCCCCACACCAGGCAACCACCGCGGCACACCAACGGACGGTGGATGCTCATCACCTTCTGCAACACACAGCACACTGGCAACCCCAATACACCAGGCAACCACCGCGGCACACCAACGGACGGGGGATGCTCATCAACTCCTGCAACACACAGCACACTGGCAACCCCCCACACCAGGCAACCACCGCAGCACACCAACGGACGGTGGATGCTCATCACCTCCTGCAACACACAGCACACTGGCAACCCTCCCACACCAGGCAACCACCGCGGCACACCAACGGACGGTGGATGCTCATCACCTCCTGCAACACACAGCCAGCACACTGGCAACCCGCCCACACCAGGCAACCATCGCGGCACAACAATGGACGGTGGATGCTCATCACCTCCTGCAACACACAGCACGCTGGCAACCCTCCCACACCAGGCAACCACCGCGGCACACCAACGGACGGTGGATGCTCATCAACTCCTGCAACACACAGCACACTGGCAACCCCCCACACCAGGCAACCACCGCGGCACACCAACGGACGGTGGATGCTCATCACCTCCTGCAACACACAGCACACTGGCAACCCCCCACACCAGGCAACCACCGCGGCACACCAACGGACGGTGGATGCTCATCACCTCCTGCAACACACAGCACACTGGCAACCCCCCCACACCAGGCAACCACCGCGGCACACCAACGGACGGTGGATGCTCATCACCTCCTGCAACACACAGCCACACTGGCAACCCCCCCCGCCACCAGAGCAACCACCGCGCACACCAACGGACGGTGGATGCTCATCACCTCCTGCAACACACAGCCACACTGGCAACCCTCCCGCACCAGGCAACCACCGACGGCACACCAACGGACCGGACGGTGGATGCTCATCACCTCCTGCAACACACAGCACACTGGCAACCCTCCCACACCAGGCAACCATCGCGGCACACCAACGGACGGCGGATGCTCATCACCTCCTGCAACACACAGCACGCTGGCAACCCCCCTACACCAGGCAACCACC
>JASANF010019257.1:0-13178 GCA_030248245.1 Trissonchulus sp. WLG1_4 | reverse complement strand
TATCGCCTTATTGTAGTTTACAGCAAATTTTTAAAATAGCTGATTACTTCAGCAAGACAAATTTGCAGTGAGAACTACAATAAAAGAATAGGAGTCCATTTTATTAGTTACACAACCGCGAAATTTTTGTTGGTGCATTTAATGTCTGACTTTCTTACTATACATATTTCAGTTTAGAATATAATTTTTAGCTAGTGATGTCAAATTGTCACTAAGGGCCTACTTTGTGTCTGAATCTGCATGAAAACGATGGACTTATTATAGTTCGGAGGTTTTGGGAATGACAAATCGGACCAAACCAACGAATTAAAATAAGTCAGTGGCTCAAGTCTGACCGATTCAAAACTACCACTTGACTGAACGGACTCAACATGATATTAAACATTAGCGTGCATAGTTAAGTTCTTTTGTCCGATTAAAAAGACGCTGAAGTTAAGTCCGTTTAATCAGGGGGTTTTGACCATATTTTGAAGCTTAATTTTTTAAACCGTTTAGTCCAATTATATTACCCTTTAATCCGGTATGGAGTTAGGCCTCGGTTTCTATCAATGCATTTATGTAACGTAAAAGAGCATTAAATTAAACATAAAATTTATAATTTTTAATTAGAGGTAAAAAACTTATTTTGGCGTCTGTTTGGAAAAACAAACCCTCAAAAAAATGTGAGGGTTTGTGTTTCCAAACAGACGCCAAATACTACTATCACATTTTCGAAATTGGGATTTTGATGTCTGGGTGTACTTTGGGGCCCCAACATACGAGTCCGAGGTTTATTTTCGGTGGAGACCGGAACCCCTATGATCCCTTCAAAATCGGTAGGGGTAAGTGCGCCAACTCTCCAAGTTGAGATTTTGGGGTTTATGTGAATTTGGACACCTGAACAATATCTACATATTATGTGTTTTTTTGCCAAAAATACACAATCCTTCAACGAGAAAGAGGATCCTCTGTTTATACGGTCCCTTACTGTTGAACCGTTCAGCCGATAGGCTAATGTCTTATGTTTATGTCATTCGTTCTGTCATAAAAGCTTTTAGCTAAGCGTGTTAATCAGAGCACGCCGAATTTATTGTAAATATGTTACTGTTTATGACACTTTACAACAGCTATTGCTCACAAGCTTTGTCCAAAACGAGATGATCTTTTTGTTATACATCACACTACTAATTAGGTAGAAACGCGTGTGTAAGCGAACACGAAATAACACACGTGGCGCTGACAGCGCGTTTTCCTCGCGCCATTTGCGCTATAGCGCTTTTCGTGAGCGCCATTTGCGCTATAGCGCTTTTTGTGAGTGCCTATTTGCCCAGAATCTCAACTGTCTACTTTTTCAGCTCCGCTCACCCAGCCGCATGTTGTCCTGAGCACAGTTTTATTAATTACTAGGGACAAACTTAAGTACTTAAACCTTTCACAGTTGATATATATATATATATATATATATATATATATATATATATATATATATATATATATATATATATATATATATATATATATATATATATATATATATATATATATATATATATATATATATATATATATATATATATATATATATATATATATATATATATATATATATATATATATATATATATATATATATATATATATATATATATATATATATATATATATATATATATATATATATATATATATATATATATATATATATATATATATATATATATATATATATATATATATATATATATATATATATATATATATATATATATATATATATATATATATATATATATATATATATATATATATATATATATATATATATATATATATATCAACTGTGAAAGGTTTAAGTACTTAAGTTTGTCCTAGTAATTAATAAAAATTTGTGCTCAGGACAACAGATATCCTGCAGCTGGCTGAGCAGAGACTAAAAAATTGATACAGACAGTTGACGGTCTGGGCAAATAGCACTCACAAAAAGCGCTATAGCGCAAATAGCACTCACAAAAAGCGCTATAGCGCAAATAGCGCAAGGAAAACGCGCTGTAGCACCACATGTGCTATTTCGTGTTCGCTTACACGCGTTTCTTACCTAATTAGTAGTGTGATGTATAACAAAAAGATCATTCTCGCTTAATCAACAAAGCTTGTGAGCAATAGCTGTTGTTAGAGTGTCATAAACAGTAACATATTTACAATAAATTCAGCATATTCTGACGCGCTTGGCTTGAAGCTTTTATAGACAGAACAAATGCAAGCATAAACATAAGACATTAGCCCTGTCGGTGTTGAACGGGTTGCCGACGGTAAGGGACCCTATATTCTAAACAGAGGATCCTCTTTCTCGTTGAAGGATTGTGTATTTTTGGCAAAAAAACACATAATATGTAGATATTGTTCAGGTGTCCAAATTACCCACATAAACCCCAAAATCTCAACTTCGAAAATTAGCACTCCCTACCAACTTTGAAGGGATCATAGGGGGTCCAGGGAGGTTCTAGGCAAAAATAGACCTCGGATTCGTATGTTGGGGCCCAAAGTACACCCAGAGACATCAAAATCCCAATTTCGAAAATGTGATAGTAGTATTTGGCGTCTGTTTGGAAACACAAACCCTCACATTTTTTGAGGGTTTGTATTTCCAAACAGACGCCAAAATAAGTTTTTACCTCTAAAGTAAAAATTATAAATTTTATGTTTAAGTTAATGCTCTTACGTTACATAAATGCAATTATAGAAACCAAGGGCCTATTCCCATACCGGATTAAAGGGTTAATTATAATTGGACTAAACGGTTTAAAAAATTAAGCTTAAAAATGCCATTCCAAAACCCCCTGATTAAACAGACTTAACTTTCAGCGCGCTACTTTTTAATCGGACAAAAAGGACTTAACTATGCACGCTAATGTTAAGTGTGCATGTTAAGTCCGTTTAGTCCAGTGGTAGTTTTGGAATGGGGTCAGACTAAAACTAAGCCACTGACTTATTTTAATTCGTTTAGACCGTTTAGTCCGATTTGTCATTCCAAAACCTCGAACTATAATAAGTCCAGTCCGTTTAATCCGGTAAAGGAATAGGCCCTTAGTGACAAACTTAACATCACTAGCTAGAAATTATATTCTAAACTGAAATATGTATAGTAAGAAAGAGAAAACTAAACCAGACATTAAATGCACCAATGGAGTCCTAGCTGTTGTGTAACTTGAAATAAAGTGGACTTGTGTACTTTTATTGTAGTTCTCACAGCAAATTTTTAAAATAGCTGATTACTTCAGCAAGACAAATTTGCAGAAATGCTTGAATTCCTGGGGACATTTACGAAACATTCCTCAAACATTATAAAATTAGTATCCAAATAAACGTTACCATCTGCTAGCTGGTACAATTTTGATAAGAATTTTAAATTGTTATCAAATTGTTACATTGTTATCGCAATTTTAAAAGTATATAAGCTGCTTCTGTTACACGGCTCGTATCAACTGTCGTTCTGAGTTTTCTACTAAAATGCTTAGACAATTGCTTTTATTTAAAAGAGCCGTCCAAGGTTTGGTTTATTGTGCGATTGATCCCGGCATGTCCGTCAAGTCAATTACTTTTCAATTACCACGAGGAATTTACCAAAAATTTTTCGATGAACATAAACGAAGTAAGCGTGTTTATTTAGTTGTTTCAAAAAGTTTTAGCTGACAAAATCACATTTTTTCGAATTTGCTTGAGACGTGGAGGTCAAATTGTTGCATTTTATTATTGTATAAGAATACATATAAGAATACATACACGTTGCTGTAAGCATACAAATCTTAAATTTACACCGGTTCGTGGTGTGGGGGGAGCTTTTATTGATGTTTGTGTAGGGAAGGTGGCTGAAAACAGCAAAAATACAGTTTCATCCTATTTAGGTAAAAGTGTTTAAATTGTTTAGCATAATTTTGCACTTTTAAAATATATAGTTGTTGACTTTTTGATCATGTTTGGTTCGTTTTATAGACTATAGCTAAAGCCAATGTTGCTGTAAGGGCACTTAGTTGGCATTGCAAAAAACTTATACTATATCCATTCAATTATATAATTATAATTTAATTATATTTATTATAGTTATATACTAATCATATAAGGTTGTGTTTAGAAAGTTTGTTAAGACAGTGCTATATTTTTAGCACTGAAATTTGCAACGTTCAAACTGCACAACGGGGGGCCAAGTACTACTGGACGAACAGTGATTGTCGTCAAACTTGACGGTCGCAAGAAATCTACAATATTGAGAGACGACGACTCAGAAGGTTGAAACTGTATGATGCAAAAAATTAAAAAAACAAAATAAGGAGCAAAGATCTGTTTTTCGAGACATATTATATCGGTCATTATAGTGAGTAGGTACAAATTTAAGATACAAACTAAGAGTAGGTACAAATTTAGACAATTTCGTAACCTGCTTAGATCAAACAACTTATGTAAACTATAACGGTACCATACACATCAGACAAGCCGAACCGACTGCTGCTTTTTGTTTACACGGCGAAAGTGTTAGGCTAGTTGCAAGAGAAAACGCAAGTACAAATGGCGTTGACTTATACGTTTAAGCCGGAGATTTATAAATAAACGTTTTTAATTTCAGTTAAACGGAAACTCTACGTTCTTGTGAAAAGATTGCAAGAATTGGCAAAAACGTTGAAGATCAAGTTTGAAAATATAACGTTATCTATGCCGAGTCCAATGACAACATTGTTTGAACTCTATGTAAAGTGAGTAAAGCTTTATAAATTTTACATATATATATATATATAATATATATATATATATATATATATATATATATATATATATATATATATATATATATATATATATATATATATATATATATATATATATATATATATAATATATATATATATATATATATATATATATATATATATATATATATATATATATATATATATATATATATATATATATATATATATATATATATATATATATATATATATATATATATATATATATATATATATATATATATATATATATATATATATATATATATATATGTGTGAGAGAGAGAGAGAGAGAGAGAGAGAGAGAGTGTTATACGAGAGAAACGTTATTTAGTTAGACGATAAAATGTTTTTGAATCAAATTTTATGATTGAAACTGCAATATGCATTAATACGACAGCAATGATAACAACCACTGCATTTTGGACAATAATGTTGAAGTATAGAAAAGCGTATACATAGATTAATTGAACACATTCAAATATATAACATTTGAACACATTCAAATATATAACATAACTGTAAGATAAAAATTTTAGCTGTAGATAGCAATCCAAGTAACCATGTTTTTAACTTCACGTGCCCGCTTATCAGTATGAACACTTTTATTCAACTATTAAGTACCAGTTTGGCGTTCTCGATGCTTGGTGTTTGCATATATTAGCACTATTGTATGCGAAAAAATTATTACATTAGTTTATCAAATTTTAGTGAAGGACTTTTTTACTGCTAAACAGGACACAAACTCATACGAACTGAACATTAATAAAAGCAAATAATTAGCTAACACGATGTTTTTTAGGCACAAAGCAGGTAATAAAGTCGGACCAAAAAATTATGAATCCTGACAAAAACAAGTGGCGTGATTTTAGCGACTAATCGCTGTGCTCTTGATGCTTGCAATAAACTCTTTTTGTAACAAATTCGCGTGTTTCTTTTTATCTCACGGTCCAGCATTTTTTGATCCGACTTTTAATTAAACCGACATCATTGGGTAATTGCAAAAATAATGTCTTTAACGTAGTACAAAACGCTGTTTAAAGGTCCGCATGTTCCACTTCCTGTCTCAATTCAGCCAATGGGAGCATTTGCAGTAGTTTTTTCTTGCCCGGCGTCTTGCTAGGACTATCAACTAAAATATAATTTCAAAATTTATATTAATAACAAATATATACAAACATGCAATCTGAATATACACATTTAATTTCATTTGAACGTTTTTAAACAGAATACAGTGTAACTAACAATTAGGAGTAAATTAAATTAGTCAGTTTAAACATACCGGTGTGTACTTTTTGAGTTGAACGAAACTGATATAGCAATGAACAAACATTTGCTTCAAAAGTGAACTCTAGTGATGAAACAATGCCCATTGTTTCACATTGAAAAAATAAATCCGCCGCTGAGCTCGGGCAGCGTTTTTTCAGTTGCAGCATCTGAAGCAATATTTTATATATTCCAGTAAAAAACATATGTCAGAAGCACACGTTAACAAGAGGGGTATTTGTTAGGGGGACTTGTACCAAAATCTTGACTGCGCTAGTGCCAACGCAAAGTACCATATTTTAGTGTAAAAATTAATCATTTTGAATAATATTTGGCCAAAACAGAGTGCTTAAAAGTGAGAATTAACAATTTTTGGCTAGTTTGGCGATTTTTGAAGTTTCTGGCTATACTTTCGCTAAAAGTTGCATACATTTGACAAAAATACCCAAAATTAAGAGGTCATTTTTTTAGAAATTTAGCTTGCCCTGGTACCTTGACTCTATTTTTGCGTGCTCTTGTACCAGGATCAAAAATCAGACATCCTATCTTAAACTGTGGTAAAAAATATCTCAAAACATGAAACAATGCTCATAGTTAATACTGAACGATTAGGTTCTTTGCTGATGTTACACTTAGTATCTTTCATAGCAGCACATAGCAATTGATAGAAACAGGCATTTACAATAACTTTCGTGAATTTCTATTCCATATACTCTAAGGTTTAAACACTTTAACAAATTAATTTGTACCTCGCGAACTTCTTTGGGCGCGTCATCCAACAACATGACTGCATCAACTATCTCAAGTACGCTGGTTGCAGCATCATGTTCAGCTTCCTTTTTGGTAATAGCTGTTTCTAAAACAAATATCAATGTTGTGATGTATGGTAAAGAAGTATTTATTTTAGGTATAGTGTCGAGAATGACTCTGTAATTAAACTGATACAGTATACTCTTAATCAAACTTGAAATACTCTTGCATAACAGATGCTTGATAACATTTAAAACTATTAAGTGAGTGCTATATACGTCAAAAAGTTTACGTTACCAAAATTCACTCATTAAATTTGCACAAACCTCGACTTCGAATAAGACCCCATTCCAAGATGGCCACGTGACCGTTTTCTGTACTTTCGTAAGTGAAGCTTGGATCTTCTGCGTTCAATCTTTTTGCCACCAGCTTGAGCTCTTCAAGTGGCAGCCGATGTATGGAAGGCAGTCGGTTCAAAATTGTATTAATTTTGATTTAAACTGTTGGCGATGTGAATTAACCAAGGCGTTCGATAATAGGACAAAGTAATTCAAAACTTGACTCCGTATAATGCGCTCCATATAATGAGCACGCCCTTGTTCGAGTGACGCTAGCTCAAATTTGCCCCATGCTAATGAACACTGGCAAAATAAACGTAATAGTTGCTTGCACTTTAACAGCAACGCACGTTTACGAGAATCAGAGGCAGCTTTGTCTGACAATATGCGCAACTTCCGTTTGTATGGTTGTAGCTTTCTTCGTTGTAAATCGCCAAGCTGCAAATTTTGCGTATATAATAAATTATACGCAATTTCTGTGATTGCTTTAAAAAATGAAGACGTAGCTTCTCGCAAACGGCTTATGAACCATAAACGGTAACAATCAGCCAAAAAATTCGACTTGACGGCGGTACTATGGCACCTACAGATTGGGCATGTCCTCCTTGGATGGGCGACCAAAGAAAACATATTTTAGTGTTCTACAAAATGGAAACAACTGACGTTATTCTGTCGACTTATGTCAGTTCATGTGGGGCTTTGTATGATAACGATGTGAAAATTTATTTTGCCCAGTTGTATTTGATTCTTCACAGACTTTTCGCAAAACATCATATTGTATTCAAATACTTGTTGCCTTGCAATGTCGTGTTGGACCTGTCAACAAAGAATGTAAAACTGATTCACTTTGATAATGTCGTAGTTGTTAACACATTTTTGGAAAAAGTTAATGTTCGCTTCGGAAATAACTTTGACGTGTTTTATCCTCCTGATTTTGTTATGCAAACTTACATTCCTGCAGGACATCTTTTGGCATATTCGCTGGGCCAAATTGTTCATTTTATGGCTAATGGATTATATCACCAAGGTGGAACGACAAGAATCCCACGTTTGCCTTTGAGGATGCAAACATTGGTGGAGGCTATGTTAAAACAACGCAAGCGAATTCAGTTTTACGCAATCCGAAAACACGCTGGATTTAAAGAAGCAGTCAAACTATACCATCAGTATTTGGCTTTTCAGTATACTAGTTTACCATAATTTGTTTTAATGCAAAAATAAGCACAACAATCAGGTCTTTGCGAATCAATTTTTAAAATTTTCGGTTAAGTTTTTAGCATTGTTTTTTTTAAATTGTTTAGGTATTGTGATGACTACTGGCTCAAAAATGGCGGAATATTACGTTATGACGTCTGATGACATCAATGTCTGAAGAAGTATGCTCAAGAAATATCTTGTGCAACATTCAGCAATTGTTCCAACACTATCAAAAAGCTGTTACTATGAAAAATTGTTAGTCGAGCAAGAAAAAAATTGGACACAAATGACGTCAGAAGCAATTCAATCGAACCGAAGGCCCCCTTTTTCTGAACGTGAGGGGAGGGGGGCCAGCGCGCCGCCGCCTCCGCCGCCCGCTCGGCTATTCAGAGTTCATCAAATGTAGGATAACGATCTTGGTTGAGTAACATGTTAATGTCATATTCACCAACAACAAATAGTACATTATTTTCATATGTTTCTTCGGCGAGCCAAAGGCGGACGCTGACCTTGCCGTAATGACAAAGACATAATGAAGTATCCATCTTTAAATTTTTCGCGCGTGATACCAATATCATCGTTTGCAAAGTTGAGGCCTCGAAGAAAAAAGTAGTAAGCCAAGTTATAATTGTTATAATTGATTGACATGCTGATTCCTTCGTTAGTAAATCATTTTTGTAAACTTGAATTCTTGAACAGTGAGCTGAGATAAAGTTGAAAGGGTTCGTCCGAAGTTTTGGTGAGGTTACGGCAGCACTGCGAACAATGAACATGTAAATACGTTTTGGAAGTCGACCCAGAAACACGTTATCGTAGTTGAATGTAAGTGAACCTTTGGGAATTGTTTGGTTTCTAACAACATGACGCAGTATAGGTACATTGAATGCATTGGACGATAGTAGACGGTTTTGAACGGCTAAAACACTTGGTGTAGGCTCTAGAAAGTTTCCGTAAAGTTTAGCAGATACAATACGGATGGCAAATGCTTTACTTGGATCTCCAATAAGGCAATATTCCGGTTTAGTTCGATGGAACCGAAAAGTCATTGGACAGTCTGTCGGCAGAGACCGTACAGAGCCAAAAATGTCATGAAACGGTCGAATAATCAAGTCTAGTATGCGTGATTCGCTAATGAGTGCTTGTCGCTTTGCCAGGCCATCATTTCCACTGGGAAACTCTGCAAATGGATCCCATACATCCATAGCTTCGGCGTCATCTTTGGCAAAAACAGCCGTGCTCAAAAGGTACTGTTTTGTTGCTGAGCTAAAATTTAGCATTGCCAGCAAATATGCTTGAAGCGGAAAATATTCTTGGTTCAGCGTTACTTTCTGTCCATTGATAAATACTTCAATTTCAGAAAATAAGGCATATCCAAACAGGTTGCATATTGAAACTTTAGCGTCTCCTTCCAGATTGGATAAGTCACCGTTGAGCACTTGAACATTCAGCGAAAGAAACATGCTAGAGAGCTCTAAGCATTTATCAGGAACACGTTCCAGTCGAAATTCGAGAGCTGTTTGATCTGTTCGTGGCAAGGGTGTAATGAGAGACAATTCCTTGATTTGACTATCCGAAACATCATTTTGAATAGGCAATGATTGTTGCCATGTAAATGCTTCAACAGAACAAACGTCACGCATACTCACACGCGGTAACTTTAGCACAGGCTCCATGATTATATAAATTCTTTTCTTGTTGTTTTCTTAGTTGACCGTTTTGCAGATTTTCTTTTCAATGAAACACGTTTCCGTCTTTGTGGCGTAGGCTTCTTTGCTGAAGGACGTTTTTTTGTCGTGGACTTTTTCGATTTAGAGGACTTGGACGGTGCCTTTCGAATTGATGAGTTTCGAATCACTACTGGAATAACGGCAGATTTGACGGTTCCGTCTAGTTTACGACGATAACAAAACACCATGATTGCTGCATAGTTAATATAAATAAGCGCATAAATATATATCAGTCTTCGTGTCAGTATTTATAGCTTTCGGTCTAGTCTATACCCAGTACTGTTTAAAGTGTAACTGCACGCTAGCCATTCCACTTTGAAATAAAACAGGGTCTCCAGACATATCTGTTATTGTTAGTAGAACGTCGTCCCAATAATCAGTACTAACCTTCACATAGTCACGGTTATTTGGCTCATAAAGGATGCTTCCACTATACGTCGAATTGGTAGGTACTACTGCAAGTAACTTTTCGGACGTATTGTTAATCTGGTAAAATACATAACATCAACGGCGTATTCCCCTTCCAATTCTGAATCTGTTGCATTGCTGGTAAGTCCTAGCATTTTTGCGAGTTTTGACGATACGTTTCGTAAACGTAATCCATTTTTGCACACAATTTTCAGACGGTTTCCATTAGGCAAAAGTGATGCGTCAATATTATCAGAATCAATATCAAACGCTTGTTTAAAGACTTTCACCAAAGCGTTATTATTGGAGCAGAACATATTCGGCAATGAGACCTTGATCCAAACGGACTTGTTTACAGAGTAGTACTCTAAATGAAAATCTTCCGTAGTAATGTTGCAAAAAGTTGACGGTAAAACCACCTTTGCAACAGACACAAGATAATGTGATTTGTCAAAAACGTGTACCAGATCTGAACAAATGAATGCATCACCAGTGACATCGCCAGTTAAAGTAATAAGAAAAGCCATTGTTCTATGCAACATAAAATGAATGTTTGATATTTATACGATAGTTTCTTTTCTTTCAGAAGGAAAGTATGGCTCAAAAACGCATGTATGCGGACATCAATGGAACCGAGGAGCAACCCAACGTGATTCAAATTCCCAACACTGAACCGAAATTTACACCGGTGGTGATACCTCAAGGATATTTTCCTATTGACGAGCAACGATTGATTTTTGGGCGATTTATGTTTACAGGACGGGGGCAAACAGTTGATATCCGTTATTTCTACAGAGCTCGGGATAGTGTCACCAAGCAATTTGTTCAAGATGATAAAGGAAATTGTGTCTTGAAACCATCCAAGGGAATTAATTTGAGTCAAGAGCAAGCTGCCAAAACTGTTAGAGTCATTATCCGTATGTTGGAACGAGTTGGTTACGACAAGAGCAAAATACTAGACGATTCTGGTGACTTTTGAAACAATTTAAAATGACAATTTTGATTAAACTGTACTAATTGTAGAGTAGATAATGCATTTATAAATATCGTGAATTGTTACAGTAAAACAAGCAGCAATTTTATGCAAAATTTATTGAGTTCTGATCCATGGTCACGACCAGCTAGTCTGGAGTCTGCACCAGTACCAGTAATTTTGTGCAAATCTTAATCGGTAGACTAAATTAAGTTGGAAGAAATTGCTTCTAAGGAAGTTTAACCTGTCGCTCGCACCAATTTTCAACTAATTCGGAAAGGTTTTTTGGCATTATTAAAGAACTATTGTTAAATTTATGCGACTATATATATTATAAAATTGTTTGATAATTAAAAAATCAGAAATAGTTAATTTTTGAATTTATGGGTAGTTTTTTTACCTTTGAGAGCCACCAAACTAATAATTGTTGCAAAATAAAATTAACAATTTTTTTTTAAAAAAGAAAGATCAAAATCCCGATTCCGAAGCTGTAACAAAACTTGATCAGTCAGTACCCTTGTCTCAAGCAAGAAGCACTTTCTCATGTGAGCGTCCAAGTCAGAGATGCACAAAGAGGAAGTAGCCGTGTATCCACCCCCCTCCCTTCCGTCAGGGTAGTCAACAGTCAACACCCCCCTCAGACAGTAGGCAGTAGGCACCCCCACCCACCTTCTGATGGCCAAAAGAGTGAATCAAAGTTGAGTACAAAATCGAAAAGTCATTTTCCGGCTGGGGTGAAAAAAGTGCCACAACTAGTTAAGAATCGACCAAAAGCAATTTTAATTTTTCCGGCTGTTCCTAATTGGTGACGTGCCTTCTGATTGCAGTCTACATAAGCAACCCACACACACTGTATTTTCTGGTTTACTCCCTACCTTAGATGTACACGTGGTCTCACTCAAAAGGGGGGTTGTTACAAATTTTTTTGAAATTTTAGGGGTGGGCTTGTCCTGACGTTTCGAGGTTTTGAACTGACAACAACGCAAATTGCTCAATTTTGCCTAAAAATGGGAACTTTTTGCAAAATTTGGATATTATCAGCATTTTTTTGCGTTTTGCTCAGTTTTTAAGCCTTTTACAGCTATCTGGGTCAATTTTCAAGTTTTCGGGCACCGTTGCTTAGCACCAAGGAAGGGGGCTTGTCAAGCTACATAGGTCAATTCTGAAGGGGCCTTGTTTTATCCCGGAATTCAAATTGAGGGGGCTTGCCCCCTGTCCATGCCCCTCGCCCCCTCATATACATATTTTGTGCCCCCGACCTCAGTGTTTTACCGCCAAACCAGAATATTTTTTAAGCTACATCAGAAGGTTTATATTGGCTTAATGAAGACATCCTTACATCAACGAAACAGCACACATCACGAGTACTTAAGATTTGAACTGGCAACCTCACTCAAAGAAAATCTTCTTTTTAAAAAAATCGCATTAATTTTCTCAAGCTATTCTTCACCACAAATAATATCGGTAATCAAAAATTTTCATGTTTCGTCTTTTGGAAACATCATAAAAAAACATCTCCCCTTTTCGCACCTACAGTAACCAAAATATGCTAGCAACAACAAAAGAAGCTAGCTGGCTGGCCGCCAGGGCCAGCTCACACACAAAACACGATCACACATTACGGTAAGTTTACACACAAACACACACACAATTTGTCCAAGGGAATACACGTAAGACGTGTAATTCGCTAGGGCAAATCAAATGTAAGGTCCTGTCGCTACTGTGGTAGCGACAGGAAAAATTTGTCTTCAAGACGTCT
>JASANF010019252.1:0-15914 GCA_030248245.1 Trissonchulus sp. WLG1_4 | reverse complement strand
GAAGTTCAAAGATGGCTCTATGTATGGCCGGATGGGTCAAAAAATAGAATTGGCTGATTTTTGCAGAAATCAAAGGTACTAGTGAGACTAGATTTGTGTCCAAATATTTCTTTCTAGAAATCTCCCCAAGTCGAGATATGGTCACTTGAATATTGAGCTATGCCGATTTTTTGGACAAATTTTAGGTTCAACTTTGATATCAAGGTTCTCAATGATTACGAATGGTAACGTTCCAGTATTTTGTCACATGTAGCACCTATCAATGTTATATTATGTGCCAAAATATTTTTTAAAAATTTATTGTATTCTTCAGATTACAGAACTTTTGAGTATCAGAGTTCGCTTTCGACACGAAGTTTTTTATCACTTTTCAGCTTCCTGTGCAACTGTTTTCAAAGAGCAGGAAAATATTTTTCTTGCATTATTATGCGCTATATATGTGCTATTTAACCGTAGAATTTCAGAAAAAATAAACGACTCCTATGGGTGCCACAAGCAAAAGTTATGGTCATGTTGAACTACAAAATATCAATTATTGACATTCTGCTGTTATTTTTTTTATTCCATTCCTTTTAAACCACCAGGAACATTTCACATAATTTTTTTCTAATGTTGGGTAATTTTTTATTTATTTTGTGACGTATTAGAATAAATCAATACGGTAAAATTATGCACTTTTCAGCTTGACGAAAAGACTACGCATTAAAGATTGAAACGAGTTGGTGCGATTCATTAAAGATTGAAGCGAGTTGGTGCGATTATTCCTTTGTGAACTTTAAGCAACCAGTTTAGGCTGGCGCCTTTCTGTTGCTTGCTAGTATTAATTTTCTAAACCCTTAACTTTTGTATACTTTACTGACAAAACACACAGAAATCAGCATTTTTTAGAAATCGTACATATAATTTAAGAGCCATATCATACAGACATACAGCTGTCTTTTGGCCATAGCAGTACATACATTTTATGCACTAGCTTAAATTAAGGCTACTAAAGGTTTTTATTGTTTTTTATTCAGCATTATCAAAAGGTTCGTCGGCGGCGGCTCGCTTCTTTGAAAAAACTGCTGACTTGATGACAACGTAAGTATTCACGTGCCATAAACAGCTTAGCATTTCTGCAATCGGTTGCCTGAAGAAATAAGTTATGATAAAATTTTTTGTTTCAAAGTTTACAATCGACTTATAAATTATAAAAAATTGCTTTAGTAATTCAAATTATAATAATTTGCGGTAATAACGTTAACTATAACAAATGTAGTGGAACACAAATTAAAAGAATTTTGTTTATCAAATAGGAACTAGTATATATAAGCGGGAGCATAATTAGAAAGAAAAACATTTGTGTTCCGCTACATTTGTTAAGGTTTTCGTTTATTACCGCAAGGCGCAAATTATTATAATTTGGATTATTAAAGCAATTGTTTATAATTATAAGTCGATCGTAAAATTTGAAACTAAAGGGTTTATCATAACTTACTTCTTCAGGCAACCGATTGCAGAAATGCTAAGCTGTTTATGCCAAGTGAATACTTACGTTGTCATCAAGTCAGCAGTTTTTTTCACAAGAAGCGAGCCGCCGCCGCCGCAACCCAGACAGGCATATCTAAGAAAAAGTTTCTGAATCTTTTGATAATGCTGAATATATTAATGATCCTAATATAGTGGATGTTTATCCGCAAATGACTGAAGCATCTCGAGGCTTGGAAACATCATGAACATTTTTCTAATAAAAATGAAGTTAGCATTGTCATCCCTTATATTTTAACACCCTTTATAAAATATTTAGCTAACTTATTGGTAGATATATATGTGTGTAATCAGAAAAAATATATGCTTGTTTTAAAATTTTGAACAATAACTACATAGTTTGCTATTTAATTGAAAACAGTTTTTGGGCCAAAAATTTAACGTCGAGGTATGAATATTATATGAATTACTGAAATTAAACCTCTTAAAAACTTCTACCGAAGTTGATTTTTCAGCGTTCTAAACAAAATAAAAACCTTTAGCAACTTTAATTTAAGCTAGTTGCATGAAATGTATGTAATGCTGTGGCTAAAAAAACATACGTATGTCTATATGATATGGCTCTTAAATTATATGCACGATTTCTGAAAAAATGCCGATTTCTGTGTGTTTTGTCAATACAGTTTACAAAAATTAAGGGTTTAGAAGATTATTACGTGAAACAGAAAGACGCCAGCCTAAACTGGTTGCTTAAAGTTTACAAAGGGATAGTCGCACCAACTTTTGTTTCGTCAAGCTGAAAAGTGCATAATTTTACGGTATTGATTGATTCTAATACGTCACAAAATAAATAAAAAATAACTCAACATTAGAAAAAAATTATGAGAAATGTTCCTGGTGGTTAATAGGAATGGAATAAAAAAAGTAACAGCAGAATGTCAATAATTGATAATTCGTAGTTCAACATGACCATAATTTTTGCTTGTGGCACCCACAGGAGTCGTTTATTTTTTCTGAAATTCTAGGGTTAGATAGCACATATATAGCGCATAATAATGCAAGAAAAATATTTTCCTGCTCTTTGAAAACGGTCGCACAGGAAGCTGAAAAGTGATGAAAAAATTCGTGTCGAAAGCGAACTCTGTTACGCAAAAGTTCTGTAATCTGAAGAATACAAAGAATTTGTAAAAAAAATTTTGGCACATAATATACCATTTATAGATGCTACATGTGACAAAAGACTGGAACGTTACCATTCGTAATCATTGAAAACTTTGATATCAAATTTGAACCTAAAATTTGTCCAAAAAATCGGCATAGCTCAATATTCAAATGACCATATCTCGACTTGGGGTGATTTCTAGAAAGAAATATTTGGACACAAATCTAGTCTCACTAGTACCTTTGATTTCTGCAAAAATCAGCCAATTCTATTTTTTGACCCATCCGGCTAATCTTTGAACTTCTCGGAAATTCGCTCATATATATTTATATATATATATATATATATATATATATATATATATATATATATATATATATATATATATATATATATATATATATATATATATATATATATATATATATATATATATATATATATATATATATATATATATATATATATATATATATATATATATATATATATATATTTGTATCTATGGTTTTTTAACTAGATTTTTTAACATTTTTTGTTTTATTTTTTGTGTTTATTAATAGTTGTTATTTAAGATTTCCTTTCAGATAGTTTACAAAAAGTTACAAAAATTTTTAAAATAAATTTAAATAAAATTAAAAAAATCTTAAATAGTAATTTTAGTTTTTTTTATTATTTACTAGTTTTTTGTTTTGTATTAGTAGGGTTTTTTATAGTACTTCTTTTCTGCTGGTTATTATTATTCATAGTCGTCTGCTGGGAAAATACTTTAAAGTTAGTTACAAGTTACTTACAGTTTGTTTTGTGTTTTTTTTGGAAGGTTACTTGAAAGTTAGTTAAAGATTAATTACTTGACCTCAGCTTATATTTATATTAAATTTACATTAAAATAATATTACAAAATTATTAGATTATTACAGAAAATGAGTTAAAAGTAAAGTGAAATGTGAAGTGATTTAATTAATTTGATTTGAAATTTAAATTTTTATTTTATTTCTTTTGTTTTGTTTTGTATTTGTTTTTTTTTTTTTTTGTTTTTTTTTTGTAATATTGTTTTTTTCTGTGTATCTGGGGAGATATGTGTGAGAATTTTTTTACTACTTTTTTCCGTCTTATCTGCTTGTTGTTTTTTTTTTTTTTTGGATTGGTAGAGTAATAGTACTAATCGGGTGTGAGTTATTTTTTTTTGCTTTCTTTCCCCCCTTCTTTTATATTTTAAATTTTATAATTTTATAATTTTTCACTCTGTTTTCACTATCGAGTGTGGTATTTAAAAGGGGCCTGGATGATCTGCAGCCTCGTTTTAACGGTTTGAGCCCCTCTTAGATGGTCGCAGCCCCCTTCTTCAGCGGCGGTGGAAAACCCCTCGCTGGCTCACTGGCTCACGTTGCTCCGCTTTCGCACGGTGACGGTGGCTCAGGTTGCTCCGCACCCTGGCCCTCACCCTCGGTGGTGACAGTGGCTCACGTTGCTCCGCACCACACCGCCCCCCCGGTCGCAGCCCCCCTCCCCTTTGCGAAATCCTGGATACGCCACTGACACTAAATTCCGACTCATGGTTTTTCTGTGCAGCGGCCGGTGATACACATGACACGCCTTCAGATTTTCCCTGATTTTTACTAGAAAATTTTATTTCTTACTCCATGAACAATATTTAGTCTTTTTGAAAACATGTAGTTTTTGGAGTAAAAAATTGAAAAGTTTCCGTTTTTAGCAAATGAAACAGGGGCCCGTATTCACATGCTAACACAACACTAACGCTTAAACTTAGTGTTTACACTTAGTGTTAGCACTTATAAACGCCAAGTGTTATTCACATACTTAGTGTTTATTTAAGGTGGTAGTTGCGTTTTCGAGGTTTTTGTGATTTCTATGTAAACTTTGCGCCACCAGTACTCAAGTTATAAGTGACGCCTGAGCATGAATTTTTGGGACAGTACTCTAAAGGTCAAAATCCCCAGGCATGTCTCTGACTTTTTCGAAATTTCACCTGTGGACATTTTTAGAGGGTTTTAATTACAAAAAAATATCTTAAATTTTCGGTGCGTTTGCTTTTCAGCTATTTTCTCAGTAAATTGACTAGTTATTAAAAAAGTGGGGGACATGCCTGGGGATTTTAAACATGTCAAAAACCTTACCAACTTTCAGCCCCAACAGGTAATCGTATGATTCAGAGCTGTGGCGCAAACTTTTTGTAAAAAATTGTAATATTTTGGAAAGGACCTTTCTTTAGTCGCTTATACTGGAAACAAAATCACAGGTTAAATTTCAATGCATGGCATACATTTAGGAAACATATTGTTCTACCTAATGCAAAAAACCGCTTGTGATTTGAATTTGTAAACGCTGAGCTATGGCTTTTCAAAAAAACACCTAAAAACGCAATTACCCCCTTAAGCACTTACCAAACACTAACGCTTAACTTAGTGTTTTGGTTTTGTATTCACGTACTTCAAGTTTAGTGTTTGGCTTAGAATTAAGCGCTTACATTTAGAGACCTCGGGAGCTCCCTAAGCGCTAAGCGCTTAGTTAGTGGATGGTGTGGGGAAGGGGTAGCGAAAGTGGGGGAGGATTTTAGACGCCATGACAAGGAAGGCTATGCAATTTAGGATATATTAGTGACATTTTCCCACCAATTCGAGCCTCGTTTCGTCTTTTAATCGCCAGAAATAAAAAATGCACTTTGTTTTACAAATTATTTTTTTTACATTTTTGAGTAGAGCACCTTGATCAAAGTAATTTTTGTTCAAGAACCCTTACTTGAAAATTTGTATTTTCTGCTATATCGCCCCTTAAACCTGTAGCGCCGATTTTGCATTTTTCAGGAATCCAACTGCTTAAAACAATTTTTACAACTTTTCAGTTCAAGAAAAATACATATTTTTAATAAATATAGTAATTTAAATACATCTATAATCAGATTTATAAATACCAGTATAGAAATGCCAATAAGCAAAAGCAACGAATTCCGGATCCATATCAAGCAGGGACCAAACACCAAGCCAAAGCCAAAACTAAGCAATAAATTTGCTAAACTGTAGTGTAACACTAATTTTTAAGCGTTTATTTTGTGAATAACAGTTTAGTGCAAAATAAGCGCTAACACTTAGCAGACGCTTAGCGTTAGTATGTAAATAGCACTTAGTATGTGAATACGGGCCAGGAAGAATTGAAAGTATCGTTTATTTTAAAAAACCCTTATGCACAACGAAGCCAGTCAATTTTTGTATGTGAATAAGTATAAGATGTAATGGGAATAGGAACGCAACTTTGAAGAGGAATCGCATCTTTTACAAATAGGAGCAAATTATGGCAAAGATGGTTCGAAACTGCTCAAAATTCAGGGGTTCTTGTAGACAGTGCAAGTTCACGATCATTTATACGCCAGTCTAGTTGAATTTTAAGCTTTAGAACCTGTACGTATCGAAGCTTTGTCAATGTCAAATTTTGCTAAAAAGTGAGAAACCCGATGACATCAGCACAAAAGTAGTTTCGGTTTTGATCATGCAGAGGGATGGTTCGTTTTCAGAAGTTGAAGCGAATGCTATTAAGTATGTAACAGGGCACATAAAACGAAGTCCACGTCCAGAAGATGATGTAGAGTTTTTAAACATATTCCTCAGTTCAGTTTAGCTGAGCTTGATTTTACGGTTTCTTATACAATAAAGACACATTGTTTTTACATTGGTTTCGCCTACTTTTGGGCAGTCATCCAAGGCTCAAGAGACGTTCTTCCGTCAGGACTTTCGTCGGTACCATCAAAACTAGGTTTCCTCATCACCGGGAAATATTTAGTAGCAAGTATGGAACACGTCAGTCCAGAAAGAATCAGCTGTTTATCTTGTTTATCATGACAAAAGTTAATTAAGCTTTTACTGAGCCCTTCAAGCACACTATGGTAGAGGACACATGCACACTAAAAGAACCGTGTATAGATGACTATTGGCGATTTAATACCATCGGAGTAGAAGATCCTCTGCAATCCAACGATAATGAAAAGTCGCAGGCGCATTTACACAATACAATTAAGTTCGAGAACGGAATGCATTGTTTTACAGCTTTTCTAGACAATTTCTGCTGTGTGATTTTTATTATTTGTTTTAATTCAGCATATTGCGTGAAACACTAAAAATTAAGCATATTTAGTTTTAAAAATTCAAAAATAGTGGAGTTTGAAGATGCGTAACTTTTTTCTATATCAGCTAAATACACCAAACTTAGGGTTTGTAGTGATCCCAACATTGACTATGTTGCCGCAAAACATAAAATCAAAATTTGACTATTTTAGCAGTGTCTTCTGGCAAGTTGTTACAGATGTAAGCTAATTATTGTGTATTAATGTACTATTAAGTTTTTAAAGTGAAGAAGACAGCTAGTGAACGTACTACATTCATGCGAAAAATATCTATTATAAAAATGTCTATCATAAAAGTTACACCAAGAGTTTTTTATAACCAAGCAATCAAAATGTCGAAAGAGTAACTACCCCTTTAGACGAAGTGGAAAAGCGTTTAAAACTGGCCTGTCTCTTATAATAACTAAAAACCGTGCTTCGGACATGTTTCCTGGTATAGAATCCTTATTTCAGTATGACTGTGTTGGCACAACATGTTTCAAATTTAGCACTGCCTCTAGCTTAAGTTTGATATCGTAATTGAATTTTTGTAGTCGTTGTGCTCAGTGCTGATGGTGGCTAACTTAATACTAACAACTCATATTATACCACATTATTCGAAACACTTTAGCAAAACTTCAACACGTTATACTGATGTTAACCATTTGCATAATACAACAAATTATTACGAAGAGCATTCAACATTACATTTTGTCATAATTTTCACTCTTCCTTCTTTTTGTCGCCATCATCGGTTCCAGTTTCAAATTCAATGACAGCTTTTCCTTTGGCGCCACCGCCACCTTCTTTATCTGGCTTTTCTGTTGTAGGCGCTTCCGTGGTTTCTTCTTTTTCCTCATCATCTCCATTCAGGTGAATTTGAAACTTCATTTTAGCTTTGGGAAAACGCGGTGCTTCTGTTGGCTCTTCAGCAATAATGTTTCCATCCTTATCCATTCTCAGGTTGATTCTGATATTCGCCTAAAACCACAATGAGACATTAATTTTGATCGTCACCAGCTCACTTTGATTTATAGTAAATGGTGGTGAACTAACAGTCTTGATAAACTAGAACAACTACTGGCTTCAGAAAAGTCAGATAAACTATTCGCATGCAAGAAGTTTTTAGCTGACCTTTATTTTCCCATAATCTATATAGTAAAACCCGGTTCACACTCGTCCTTTATTTACCTTTTTTTGTCTTTTGCCCAATTGATACCATAAATTCTTTTAGTTTTAAAGCAATAAGTTTTTTGCAGAAAAAAATGGGATCAATTTTAATTCGTGTGCTAGAATTATTGTAAAATGTAAACATTATTTTCAGTTTATTTTAGTTTTCCTGTCCATGAGTTGTTAGGAACAAGTTATGAAAGGTTTAGGCTACATTTAAGTTAGTTTAAGTTGCCTTTTATAATCCAATAGCAATAGCAATCCAATAGTGTGACCGCTTGACCAAACCAAGACTACATACATATTATGTGCTCCTTACACCCTAACCTGCATATTGTGAGTCCCATCCGGATTCACAGCCGGCACTGCAGGCGCTTCAGTGGGGATTGGGGCTGGTGTAGTTTCTACTTCTGGTTCTGGGACGGGTTCTTCAGTAGGTTTTTTGGTGGGCATATCCAAACTGATGTGGATGTGAACGTGAGAATCGTCTTCTTCATTCTTTTTGTTTTTTTCTTGGCTGCAGCCCTCGGCTGAAGGGGTGGCGGCACATGGATCTGGGGCCTCTGTTGTTTCAGGCTTTTCTTGATTTTGGTTTCCGTTGACATTTACACGTAGTATGATTTGCTTTAAAGCATTGTTGTCTTCTGCCTGAAGCAATATTAATGTTTGAAATCAATTGACCGTATCAGTTAATATTGTTTTATTTGACCCAGTTTTAGTTGCACAAAAAAAATTAACGAAGGTAACTCTAGTGGTATGCTATGCAATTTTCTGCCCGTCTAAGCTCAACATGCACCAATTGTGTTTGCCAACAAATGCTTACGTTTCCAATGACTGCACCAGAGTTGACAACTTGAGCTTGTGACTGGGCCGAGGCAGCGGCACTGTTAGCGTGTTGCCATTGATAAATCTGACTCAAATCCAAAGGAATGACTTGTTGCTGTACTTGGGGCAGATTATTGGCTGCCTGGGAAGCGGCTGCTGAGGCGCTACTTCCCGCAGAGCCTGAAATATTTTTTTTTTTTTTTTTTTTTTTTTTATATTTATATTATTTTATTTTATTTTTTATTATAATATTTTATTATTTTTTTTTATTTTTTTTATTTTTTAATAATTTTTATTTTTTTTTTTTTTTTTTTTGGTTCTCTCTTTTTTTTTAGTACTTTATTTTTTTGTGTTTTTTTTTTTTTTTTTTTATTTATATTTTATATTTTTTTTTTTTTTTTTTTTTATTTTTTTTTTTTATATATTTTTTTATAACGTCACGTTAATCTTACCGTTACACATGTTGTACATGTCCATAACAAACAAACAAACATTCGTTTGAATTGACTTACTCTATTAAAACGTTAAACAACCTCTGTTTTACACCGAACCTTTGCCCGCTTGAACAAAGCTTTGTGTTTTGAAAAAAGTTTATTGGTTACAATATTTTAAGAAATATGTACAAAGTTCAGATACAAACATAGTCGCAAAGTTGCTTCGTTCTAAATACTAGCGGGCATAAGTATATATAAGCAAGCAACTCGTTTCTAGTTTCATAATTGATCAAAGTATGGATGTGTGCCTTTTAGTATAGTATAGGTACCCTGAGTATAAGCAAGTTTGGGATATGTTACAAAATTGTTTTATAGTAGGATTTCCGCTACCTACCATTGCATAATCTCCAAAACTCTAATGGATAGTAGCTGACAAGCCAGCACTTATCGTAAAAGCACGAATGAATTTATTAACATTTCCAGGAAGCTCTAAATTTGAGTTGTACTCTTGTTCATAAAGCCCGGATTACACAGAGGTACATTTCCACTTATTGCTTTTCTCTCTTTATTCTTACGTTTTTTCTTTTAATATACAGTTACCTATATTTTTCAACTATTAAGTACAAGTGTTTATACAGCCACAAGTAAAATTACTTTTAACATAAGGTTGTAGTTGTTAATATGCAGCAAATTTGCCAAAATTTGCATTATCACAAAGTTTGCAGATGATTTTGAGCGATTAAAATATGCTTGGTTACGTCGCCTCGAAATCGTCAAATGATTAAAATTTTTAATCCAGTTTTTTCTTACTTTTTTAAAACTTTGTGTTGAATTGTTGAATTGAGCTTGTTTCGCCCACTTTAAGGATTTTAAGCACATTCGAACCATAAAAAGCTCAGTTGTGGTCAAAACCGAGTCTAACCAATCTGCATGAAGCTTGATTTGATAGTCGGAGCTTCTATTGCGGAGCATTATTCCTGACTAGAACGCTTATTTAAAAATGCCTGTAAAATTGAACACGTTTTCAGTTCAACACAAACTAGATGCTGCTAAATTTGAGCCTTTGTAGTTTTAATTTGATTTCTCATCGTTGCATAGAATTGCAAACTGCAACAGTTCCTATAAAATATTGCATACCCTGTAGTCTGCAGAATGCACTCAGCAACTGTGCATGCTGCCTTTGTGAAGCCCGCGTGCATGAACTCGTTCTGTATGGCGCATAAATCAGATTTTCACTTACTAATGCTTCGTTTAGCCACTCGACCGGCTACAACCGTGGCTAGAACCAAACAAAATATCCCTCCCAAATGTCTCATAGTGAATCGGCAGGACAGGAACACGCAATGACTGAGTTTCAACCAAACTGACAAGCTTATGTGCAGTTTAATAGCTGTATTCTCAAATCTAGAGCACAGATTGCAGTGAGGGGGACCAGAAAAGATGGGTGACAGATTTTGGTATGTAGTGTAGGTGTGTGGTGTGAAAGGTAATATGAATTTTTATGTTATGGTATCACAATGCAATACAAATTTTAATATAGGTATAGTTCTGGTAAAAGAACACTTTTTCAACAAGAACACGTCTTGAACCGGTGAAAAGCATTCCCAGTTGGAATGTTGAGCTAGCATTCTTTTTTGCTGATTTAGTGCAGTGTGATTGCATATTGATTATAGGTAATTACACTGTAATATTTTTCCTAAGTCTAGTTCCAATCAAATTAACTTGACAAATTATGGAATCAAATGTACCCACCGACGTCCTGATCCGAAACCAGATGCTCAGTAAATGCACAGCGCAATATTAATTGAGCCAACCGGGCTAGCGAATCTCCATTCTTATATACATATACACTGCATTCTGCATAAGAATCAAAGCAGTCGTAAATATAAAACTAAAGTCACAAGCAAGAAATATTTTGTAAAAGTACAGCTGCTTGAAACATTTAGTTTATGGAATGTTGAGTTTTTAAGTTCGTCGTCTCACTCAATTTTTGAAGAGCTTAGATTAGATGATGTTAATGCAGTCATCACAATGGTCATTGTAATGCACTGGTTAGTGGTGTGGAATTTGAATCAAGAAGTACATGCGAGTCAAATCAAGTTGAGGTCAGTTTTCAAAATATTATAGCATGCGCCATGAGATGCGCCATAAAATGCTATATGGAATGCGCCATGGCATGCGCCCTAGCATGCACCATGCCATGCGTCATGAAATGCTCCCTCGTGTGAAACAGGAATCAGAGATAAATTCTATAATATTGGTGGCACTTTAAAACTATTTTAATCTCTGTTAATATTTTGCTTTTGGTTTTCCTTCCTGGTACAAAATAAAGTAAAACATTTTTATATTATTTACCTGCTTACAAGTTTAACTTGCGCAAGTTGAAATGAGGATATAGCGTGCTCTTTCTGTTAATTAAGACAAGCTTTGAACTTTTCTACCGACCATTTTTCATGCGACATTTTGTGAAAAGTAATGAATTTGGCAGAGAACATGGTAATTTTGGCTTCTGCCGAGCTAGTAGGGCTCCGTTGCCTTCAGGGGCTGCATAATGTAATTTTATGTTGAAAAGACTAGCCAGTTAACTGGTTAAGGTCTTGATTTCTAAAAACCTGACACCCTTATCCTTTAATTCGGTTTCGTAGCTCAAGAAAAAGGAAGAAATTCAATTCTGATGAAGTAAATTTAGCTGACGTAGTCAAAACATAGTTTAAACAGCAGCTTGCTTGTTTGAACAGAACGGAGAAAGTAGATTTGTGGAATATTTTTTATTTACGCGGTCTTGGTAACACAATTTTTAACCTTTCCAAGTTCCTTCTAATTTTGGACCTTTTGAAATCAAATTTTCTTTTTTGATTTCTTTTGCCTGATTGACCATTTTGTTATTCATTCCAGCAGTAACATTCATTTCCGGCTAAAACGAGCAAAATTGTGACAACCCGTTGAGTTAACCTAAATGTAGAAATGTTTTCAAAAAATACTATTCTCACGATAACAGTTGGCACCTATGCTAAGGGAATATAGTATAATTACATATGTAATATAGTCCTGCAATTTAGCATTACCACCAAACGTCAGAACACATTAACCAGAAAGATGATCTTTGAAAGCAATGGACTGGTTAAAAAGTTATTGATTCTTACATTTACCAAAAATCGTTTGAAGCGAATTAGAATAAATTAATTTGAATTTATTTATTTAAGGTAATTATGAATACCTGACAGTCTTGACACATTTTTGTGGTTATTTTGGTATGAATTTGCACAAATTAATACTTTTGCGCTGGATATATACGCAGATTCTTAAAGCAAGTGCAAAGAATTACGCACGTTTTCATATGATTAGCTGATTAGCGCATAATTTCATCACAAAATAGCGCCTGACTTAAGTTTTCTTAACCAGCTCAGTCTAAATTTCAAACCTGCTGCACAGCAAGTCTCTGCTCCGCTGACATTTCAACTAGACTCAAACCCCGGTTGGAGAAAAATTAGAAAATTCGTAGTGAATCTGGCGCTGTTTCGTGATAAATTTATGTGCTAATCATATAAAAACGTAAGTAAAACCACTGTTTTATAAAACAATCTTTGTGAAATCCACCGTTTTTGTTCTGTACCACGAACATCCAGCCTAACAACAAATACTCTGATGCACATTTTCGCTTAAACAAAAATTTGAGCAAAAAAAAGACAAATTGGGATTGCCTCGGCCCAAGCCGAATTGGCTGGAAAAACCGGACTCGCTTTTTTCTTTTTGTTAAGTTTTTTTTCAACATAGGTATTTACGCGAACAAACAAAAGATAGTTTAAAACTCTAAGATTATTTAAATTATTTAAAAATCTAATTAATTAACTTGCATAATTAAGTTTATGACACGATTTCAGAAAAGATTTCCTATGCCTACCTTCGTTTGTAATCAAAACTTTTTATTTCGATTTTTAACTACTTTTTGAGGAATTTTTTGGCCTCTCGAGAGGGGCTGTGGGAGTGCAACCACCTCAACATCTATGCTGCTATTACCACAAAGGCTAATTTTTTTATTTACTTCTAAACTTCTTAACTGAGCTGAGCTTTTTCCCACGAACATTTGCAAAAATATCATATTTCGAGTAAAAGTTGTGTTATGGTTGCCCAACTAAAAACCTCAATTCAATAGGCTTAACTTTTCCTGTATCTTTTCATTCTTTGCATTTTATCCGTTAGGGTCCATTTGTTGGACATAACGGATTGCAGCTACTTATATATTTATGCAAATTGGCTAAAGGCTGAAACTTAATTGCAGCTCAAAAATAGAGGAGCGAAATTTTAAAAATATCTGCAAAGTGACAAATTTGAAAAATTTTCGATAATCAAAAGCTCAGGAGAAACTTTGGGACGAATTTTTGTTACACCATGGCACGTGCCGTGACTTAGTCATTTTCTTAAAAGTGAATGTTGTTGCTACTAAAAATTAAGTCGTTCTTGCCCTTGCTCTTGTCGTTTTGTCCCCAAGAATTCCAGAAAGACTGCCTAGCAAATTGTGCGACCTAATTGTTTGTATAATCCAACTTGGGATGAAAAATTTTTGTGTGCAAAAAATCAAAGAATAGTCTGCTAAATATCCTGTTTTGCCTATTATATGTTACATTATATCAAGAGTACATACCAATACCACCCTCAAAACCCTACATAAACGTGTTATTTTGCGCTTGGCATTGGACGCACGCCCGAAGGCTGAATAGCTAATACTCTTCCTATTATGTACTCTTGATTAAATATGATTTTATATGGAACCAGTACGTATTAATTGACCTGAGTGAATTAGAAATCTCCTTCTCCCTGCAGTATTCTAATACACCAGACGATTAACGTAGGTTAATGATCCGTAAAGTTTTGCTTATATTCTGGCATCTGTTCAGCAAGTAGGAATCCGCTTTCGGCCCATTGTCTTTATGGTCGGAAGCCAGTTTTAACAATTGGCCTAGACTTATAGAGCCTGGGCCAAAACTGGTGGTGTAGAAATTTTCCACAAGAACATCTGCGTAGCCAGAACGTCTACAACTTTTGGGTCTAAGAGTCTGAGACAGTCTTAAATGAATGTAGACTTATAGGCATGCATACGTAATGGTTAGGCAAATCTTTCTTAAAGCCGTAGCCTAGGCCTACTTTCTGCATAGTTGAAAAGACTTTCTTAAATCTACCTGGTCCCTAATTGCTTATTAATAACTTCCTATTATGCTGACTTTCAACGGCTTGCGGGGCTTAAAAGCTGCGCTCTTTTGAAATTTCATACCAAAATTGGAAGTTGACATGACTTCAGCCTTTTACTTATATTATGCCGAAAGAAAACAGCGGCAGCATTTTTTCCTTTCAATTCTGACTTGTCCAGCAAAATATGTTTTCGGTGTTTTTTCCGCTTTCTTGTCTTGCTTTTCAGGTCTTCACATTAATTTAGTTCCTTTATAACCAGTTTTTGATTGAATATCCGGTCAAAATGTCAGCCTGACCAAGTTCATCAGCTTTTCTTTCATTAAGTTCTAGACTCTTGGTTCTAGGCGAAAACGGGTAGCGCTGTTTTATTTCGAAAGCTGATTTATTACAGTAAAAGTTTTGACATCTATCATTCTACTTGTTTTCCCGTAGTATGCTCTGAAACTAGAATAATGAAATTCTTAGTACTTTTCTGAATGGTTGGAATTGAGGCATTATGAGTTCTCTTCGTTTCAGTCTGAACCTTGAATTCAATTCCTGATGCTTTCAATGCAAATGAGATGTTAAGGTCTTAAGATCGAACTTAACTCAAATTATCAATAATGACCTGTGAAATAGTTACACACTTTTCGCTGGTACAAGTTAGACACTTTCTCGCACTGATTGACAAAAGCAAAAATTAGACATTGAGAGAGTAAAAAGCACATACATTCCGCAGACCTGCAGACGTAGTGCTACTTAATACGAGAACGAAAGGATAAGTGTGCAAGACACGTCCAAGGACAGGCACTTTCGTCGACTTTTGTTGCAGTATCATTCCAAACAAAATGTTTCGAGAGATTTGTTTGGGTTTTACGCTATGGCACGATACTTTTAATTTTCGATTTTTTTATTTTCGAAAGAAACAGAGTAGCCTGGTTTAAAATGAAATCTCTTGCACAATATGTTATTACCTACAAATCATAACTCCAGCTGGTTTTAATTCCTATTTAGACCACCATGCACTTTAACCTCGATATTACCAGTATTTTTTCTTTTGTCTTTCGTAACTTTAAAAAATTGCCAAATTACGTAAAATTTATTAGATAAACTTTTATTAACTACTATTAAATAAAGTATTGAACAAAATTGGCAGATTGGCCAAATTCCAGTTCCTGAAAAAATTTAGTCGTTGTGGTGAACAGAAATCTAACTAACAACTCAGATCCGGAGATGAATGGTTCGATTCCTGCCCGAATCAATTGTTGCTTTGCATTGATTCCGATTTTGTTGTAACAGGTTAAAACTGTTACGAACATATTTTATAGTCTAATAGCTATGTATTATGACATAGTAACATTTTGTCACCTTGAGTACTAGGCAATTTCAGATATTAAATTTTTGAAGCAGTAATAAGCTATTAGTCAAATGGAGATATTTTTTGAGCGCGACATTAATGTTTTTGGATTGGTGAGCGAACATATCATTAAGGTTATTCAGACAGAAGAGGCCTTTATAATGTTTCCATGCATGACGGCTAAAGTTTAGTTTAGTTATTTGTCTCAACCTCAAGGTA
>JASANF010019251.1:0-62920 GCA_030248245.1 Trissonchulus sp. WLG1_4 | reverse complement strand
ACTCAAATCACGCCATCATGCCATTCTTCCTGAAGTCCTTTTAATCAAAATGGTACCACAAATAATAACGACTCATTAATTTATGTAGAATCATACGATTACGAATTCATGTCACAAGACATTATTATTTGATCGTAGAATTATAAATGCTTTATTTTTAAGACATTCTATCATCTACCTCGCCGTCTGCTTTAATTTCCGTCCTTATATTATTGTGAATTATTATGACGTCCACTTCCAACAGTCCACGCACTCCCCCTGGGACACCCCCTCCCGACGCCGACACTGGCATGGACATTATTGACGCTGTGGTATCCGAGCCCTCCTTAACCCCTACCTGCCCTGCCAGCCCTGACCCCTCTGAAACCTCATCCAATGCCGGCAGTTTGACGCAAATCGAATATATCGATGGCGCCCGGCATCCCTTATCAGCGTACCATCGATTTGCCGTCCCTATTAAAATTGGCGATTTTACGTTCACCTGCGTAAAGCAGTTAGTGGAATATATCCACTTCATTCAGCTGAACATGCCGCGCGTCGCCACGCCTTTGCTGGAAAGTACAAAAGACGGCACCGAAATTGAAGCGTTTGTACGTGAACGTCACGCCGAATATATTGAGAAAAATGTCCCCTGGGTATTTGCGCGAGACGCCGTGTGGCAAGCTGCCTGGCTAGATGGCAATTGCCGAACTATTTCCGGAGGTTCGATGCCGCTTTATGGACGACGGGGTCAGCTATGTCCTTATAGGACAACACCCTTTCTGGGCATCCGGCCTGGAAAAAGTGCCACCGAAGCCCGATTGGGATTTCAATGGGCACGACAAACACGGCAGATTAGTTGACGATGCCGCCATGTTTACACGCCGACAACAATCCCCACCAATTGCCCTCAACGAGTGGTGCCAAAGCGTCATGGTATCGCACCCAAAACCCTATTAGTCATTGCCGATCAAGACGCCAAGTATTTGCGCCGGCTTGAATGCGGGCACGTGATTAGCTCGCCGGGAGCAATCATTGAGTATTTGAATTTTCTAGTCGCACGCGCCGACACGTCAAAATTCAAATACTTCGTGGTTAACGTGAGCTCCAACAATCTCTCAACCGAGCGGAAAGCTTGGAAACAGAATGTCCGCAAAGCCGTCCAGGTACTGAGCAGTCTGCGTACCAACGTTATTTGGTACGGTCCATTCGCGCACAGCCATGCCGATTACGAGGCCGCTGCCGAATTGGACGAAATAATTCAACGTGGATGCGAATGCAGTGCCGTGAAATACGTATCCATGCTCGAAGTCCCCGATCGTCACTCCTCCAAGCCGACTCTACGCAATTGAGCCTTTCGGGCTCCCAAGCGCTTTACGAGTCCTGGGGAGCAGCAGTGCCAGCAGTAGAGGCCGTGCAACCGTATTGGTCGCAAAACGCCTACGAGCAGCCTCGCTTTCTGCGAACCACGCCGCGCGACGGACGGTCGAGGTCCCGCCATCGCTCGCCCCCACATAATAAAGCCGACAAGCCAGCCAGACCCCGAAGAGAACGCCCAGCCCCTGCCCCAGCGCCGAAACCACTGGACGAGGCACCGCGTCCAACCACCCCCGAGGAACAGCGTATCAACCCCTGACGACTCCCATCTCCCCACCATGCGGGCGGCCACGAAAAATACCCGCAACAACACCCAATTCCCCAACGACTGCCACGCGGCCCCCCCTGCGACACCCACAGCCCTCAGCGATGAGCCGACTCCCAATGAAACAACCACGCCGCCCCCGCCGCCTCAGGCCCAGACCCAATCGGACGTGCCGCCATCCGAGACCACCTCTACTCAATTAGAGCAGGCCCCAATAGTGCCACCCCCAGCCGCTTGCCCCCAACTAGCAACGCAAACGACGGCAATTGCTCCCCCTCCTGGCTTCGAGCCACGCCCCACACCCCTATTGACGCTATATTTCTATTTGCCATTGTATGTAACTGCGGACGGTATTCCCACAATCTTTGTCCCCCGAAATTGCCGACCCCCCAATATATACTTTGAACAGTAACATTTGGACTTTTAATTCATGATCCATCATTGCCAGACTGCCAGACATTTTGTTTATTTGTTGGTATTATTTTTTCGTTGTTTGTGCCATATTAATTACTGCCTATGTCATATCTTGTTATTGCTGACCTTTTGTTTTGCTAAATTGTATTGTAGTATGTTGTTTCGAACGGGGACGTTCGTTTTTTTGAAGGCCCCCTGTGTAACGGGGACGTTCGCTTGAACGTCCACCCTACCATAGTCCTAATTAAAATTATCATAATTTTAATAAAAATTAATTATTCTAAATTCAAAAATTTATCATTTTAAAACTAAACTCAAACTTTCCCCCAATTCTCAAATTACTACCCACCCTAACTACCGCATGTTTAGTTGGCTTCAAAGTAAGCCGAAAAGTTTTATTAATGACTGTTGTTTTGGTGAAGCCGATTTGGTGATTAGTCAGTGTGAGAGTGAGAGCGGGTGAGAGTCGGTGGTGTGTGAGAGAAGCGGTTGAAAAGTGAGAGGTTGGGTTGAGAGGTAGTGATAACGGTGAAAGTTGGAATCGAGAGAGTGTTGCGTGGTTACGGAGAGGAGAGACTGAGAGAGAGTGAGAGACTGATAGCGAGCTGATTCAGGAGTTGAAACGGGACTTGCGGAGACGTATATATTGTTATAATTGCCGATATTATTATTGTTGCAAATTGTTGTGCGCTTATTATGTTGTATGCCGATAACCCATGTTACTCCATTAAAAACTTACTTTTATGACTTGAGTCCCCGAGGTGATTATTGAAACGTAACAAAGAAAGGTAGTTAGCCTATCCCTGCGACCTTTAATAACTGAAGTCGACCCCTAAACTACGCTACCCCTGATCAACAACCCCTCAAGAAATGACAATTTACTTTTCTTTGTTACATCTGGTCGACGATATAAAAATAGCGTATATAGCAAAACGATAGCGCATCAAAGTGCTACATATAAGCGCTATTTTTTTCATAGGCTTAAAAAATGGCGCTTATACCACATGAGGGTGCTACTTGTGCTATTTAGGCAATATTTTGTGCTATTGACTAATTTATTTAATTGTACTTCACAGGGTAAAATCCTGTGTCCTGTTCTTGTGTACGTTTACACACGACATCTACCTCAAATTCGGTTCTACTTTTTGTTCCACCTAGAGGTGGAACATTTGTTTTAGGTTTTAACTCCTGTAACGGTAAACTGGGCTGATACGTTAAGTGTAGCCTATGATTTACATGTAATCCTAGCTCCTGCTGCCCACTTACTTTTTTTCCTGACTGTGGGGGCATAATAATTTATCGACGCAGAAAATTTATAAATGTCACAGAAACTTAGCTATTATGCGACGCGAAAAATAAATGCTGCAGCTGAATCTAAAAGATTTTTTTTATAAAATTTAAATGTTTTTTTATTACTTTTCCAAGTAATTCCTGCACACGCCCCCCCATTTGCGAATTTCCAAAGAATAGTTGACGTATCAAAACTAATTTGCATATAGCTCTGTGATAATATGCAAATGAACTAAGTTGACTGACTGCGCAGTGTTGACTGTATCCACTGAAAAACTGGTTGGAGAAAATTTGGCATTATGTGTTACACAAGTAATCGAGTTACAACTATATTTAGGTATGTGTTTTCGATGAGGAATTTGTATTGCTATTGCCAAAAGTGCATAATAAGTGCATTTGGACCGGGGTCGGGTTTGTGGGGGGGGGGGGTACCCCTGCCAAGTATTGGACCGGGGTCCAGTTTGTGGGGGTGGCACTATAGTCCAATTCGTGGCCTGTTTTTGGTGTTAATGGTCGCAGGTTGTAATTCTGACCCCTGCCAGGACTTATTATGCACTCTTGTTATTGCCTAAATGTTTATCCTACCTACATAATATTTATAATATAGATTTAACTACGCTGCCGAACGTTTTCATTTTTTCTGAGTGCAAAAATGTTTGCCCGGGAAGTGAAAATACACACCATTGTCCAAAGATTTTGATATTGGTGTCAAGAATCTTGGTATTATTGTCAGCAAAATTTTTTCTTGACATGTCGAAATTCTACAGTTAAAGAAAGTTGCGGCCAGAAGTTAATTCCCCTGAAGCACCCCTACAGCCCGGTTCATATCTGTCCTTAAGGACACAGGCACAGAGACAATGACATATTTTGGTCGGCTGTTCTGAAGAATTTACACAAGCATTGGGCTAACGTTTTACACACAAACTGGATGTGACCCCAACTTTCTTAGCGCGGAACAGCTGATTTGCCCACACAGTTTTTTGGAACTGTTTAAAGACAAAACCATAGGAACAAGGGCGAGTATGAACCGAATTTTAGTGACAAACTGGCGACCGTCATGAAAAACTCACTAATAAACAAACTTTTCAGTGGATTTAGGGTAGATGACGCGTGTAAGCGTGCACGAGCACGAGATTTTACCCCCCCACCCCTAGGCGCTATTTGCTCTATTTGCGCTATCATAGTTTCCAGCTCAAAAACGCCACCCCCCCACCCCTAGGCGCTATTTGCGCTATTTGCGTTATTATAGTTTCTAGCTCAAAAACGCCCCCCCCCACGCCCCCCCCGCTATTTGCGCTATATACGCTACGACAGGTACCACCCCCTCCCCCCCTCCCCCTTCCCTATATAGCGCATATAGCGCCTAAAATAGCGGCTATAGCGCTTCGGAAAATAGCGCTTTTATGGCAAATTATAGCACATTTCAAAATCCGAAAAATATCAAAGTGCTATAATAAAAAATAAATAAAATAAAAATAAAATAAAAAATAGCACAGCGCTATAATAGCGCATGGCAGGTGCTATTTTTTTCTGGAGGCGCTATTTTTACTTAGATAAAATTTTTATTTTATTCGATAGCGCTTATAGCACCTGAGGGTGCTATTTGCGCTATTTAGGCGCTATTTTGTGCTATCGGCTATTTTAATGAAAACTTTTGTACTTTTTAGTACGTATAAGATCTCTCAATTAAAATTAAGAAGTTTAACATTCTTTTAAACTTTTTGTTTGTGTTTTCACGGACGATATTAAAAAATAGCGCATATAGCAAAACGATAGCGCATCAAAGTGCTATAAGCGCTATTTTTTTCATAGGCTTAAAAAATAGCGCTTATAGCACCTGAGGGTGCTATTTGCGCTGTTTAGGCGCTATTTTGTGCTATCGGCTATTTTAATGAAAACTTTTGTACTTTTTAGTACGTATAAGATCTTTCAATTAAAATTAAGAAGTTTAACATTCTTTTAAACTTTTTGTTTGTGTTTTCGTAGACGATATTAACAAATAGCGCATACAGCAAAACGATAGCGCATCAAAATGCTATAAGCGCTATTTTTTTCATAGGCTTAAAAAATAGCGCTTATAGCACCTGAGGGTGCTATTTGCGCTATTTAGGCGCTATTTTGTGCTATGGGCTATTTAATTAAAAACTTTTTTTCAAAAATTATTCTAATTTATTGAGGGACCGTATACTTACTAAAAAACACAAAAGTTTTCAATAAATTAGCCAATAGCAAAAAATAGCGCCTAAATAGCGCAAATAGCACCCTCAAGTGCTATAAGCGCTATCCAAGATCAGCATCACTATTTAAAGGGAATTAACACAAACACCAATAGGCCAGCGTAGCTTAGTCGGTAGAGCGTTAAGCTAGCAATCTAGCAATGGGTGGTTCAAATCCCCCCTGGCCATTTTTCTGTAGAAGTTTCATCCATATCCAAAAAAATAGCACATTTAGCACCGTCGATAGCGCTTATAGCGCAAATAGCGCATATATGTAGCACTCCCAAAAAGCGCTATAGCGCAAATATCGCATATAGCACTGCCAAAAAGCGCTATAGCGCAAATAGCGCATATAGCAGCTTCGATAGCGCATATAGCGCAAATAGCGCATATAGCACACCCCCAAAAAGCGCTATAGCGCAAATAGCGCATATAGCACCTTCGATGGCGCATATAGCGCAAATAGCGCATATAGCACCCCCAAAAAGCGCTATAGCGCAAATAGCGCATATAGCGCAAATAGCGCATATAGCACCTTCGATAGCGCATATAGCGCAAATAGCGCATATAGCACCTTCGATAGCGCATATAGCGCAAATAGCGCATATAGCACCCCCAAAAAGCGCTATAGCGCAAATAGCGCATATAGCAAATTCCATAGCGCTTATAGCGCATATAGCGCATATAGCGCATTAAAAAAGCGCTATAGCACAAAAAGTGCTATTTCGATTTCGCTTACACTCGTTCGTTACCGGATTTAGTACATTTTTTAGTGTCAATACAGCAGTTGGATATTTGGATATCAATGGAGTGGTTTCCTTTTGTGCGCAAAGCGTTTCCTACTGTACTTATTGTTGTTATATTTTCCCAATTTCTTACACTGTAGTCAAACGTGAACCACAAAGTTCATTAGCTAAGGTTTCCCTAGCGTTTGTAATTATTCTAAAATAGTAACTGCAAATTTTGAACGTTTGCTTACTAAATAACCCCGAAGTTGCATGCTGGAATGAGGTTAAAATATTTGTAGCTTTAATTTGACTGAGTCAAAGTTTCTTACTAGGTTTTTGAGTAAAAGTTTTTTAATGGACCTCACTGTGTGAGTTGCCACCCTTGGGTCATATTTTACACGTTAACTACAACAATAGTTGCGTCTTTATTTCAAGTAGCAGTCATGTTTCTATATGTTTGGTAAAAATTTTGTATTAATTAACGCATGTGTGCGTGGTGAGTTGCCTCGTCCCGAGGAACTAGGTGAAGTGTACCATATGTTGCTTTTGCGGTTATGGGCACAAGATTTCTAGGTATTGCATAGTGTTCAATGAATCCATTAATGTACAAATAAAAATATTTTAGCATTTTAGTCTGCATTTTTAATAGAAATGGGCTGAAAAAAAGAAGTGTTATTACTTTTGAAAAATTAATTAGTGCATGCGACTTTAGTCGACATTAATAATTACATTTACACACTGGCTGGATTCGGGTTACTTTCTTTGCAGCTGAGACAGAGACCGCACAAACGGAGATGGATTCATTCAATACTACGCCAACCTTCGCTACGGAGGCAGCTTTGCCGCGTCTGAATAGTTATGAGCACGTAGTTTTAAAAAATTTACGCTGGATGATCGCAATTTATTCGCATGTTTTGTTTCAAATTTAGATTTAACATGTGAAAATTATTATTGCTGCAAGGAAGAAATTCTCCACTATTTCTTGGATCAAGCTGTATCATATACAGGTGAGACCCAGCTTTCTACCCTTGAGCGCGTTCATATGCTTGCTGTTTTATAACTCTGTTTATAGTTTGTATGTATGTGTGAATGTGTTGAGTCTTACGTATAACTATCGTTCCATTCTTACTCTGTAATGAATGCTGATCTTACAAATAAGTTACTAAAAATATATTCATCACCTTCTAACCCAGGCTCGTTCGCAGGTGTAACACGCCCGTACAAAACTTCAGTGCCGCAAGGGTAATCAGTTACTCGTAAAAACGTCGAGTTTTTCACGCGGCCCCTCAGGGTTGCCCATGCCCAAATTGCCCAAATGCCTAAGGGTTGTTCTAATGAAAAAAGTTTGACAAACTTGTTGCTGCGGCTTTTGAGTACATTTTCGATGAAACTAAGCGTAGGCCCGGATAGATGTGCACAGATAAGGATGCTGAATTTATATCACAAGAAACGTAAAAAGTTTTTGAAATTGAACGAATTGTGCACATCTACCCGCAACTGTCGGACGGTAAATGCGTAGTAGCCGATCGAGTTATCCGTACGCTGAAAGCTCGTGTAATTAAGTTTATGCTCACAATAAAAGTAAACAGTATGTAGACGTGTTGAAAGACATAGTTAACAGCTACAATAATTCTGTGCACTGATCAATTAATTAAGACAGCACCAGCAGCAGTGACGTGGGACATTCGGTTATGTATCCGTAAAACAAGTTATATGTAGGCTAGGCATTCTAGGGAAGAACTAACTGTAATCAAATCACTAATCAGTCATTACTGTCATTATTTATCACAATATTTGCCCCCCAGACCCGCCCGTTTGTATTGTATATGCATGTGCTTGGTATACGTTGGTGTACTCACAATTGAATAAATGTGGCTAGACTAAAGCTGGTGAGCAAGCCACTATGCAAAAATCTGACCAGAAGGTGCTGTGCAGATTTGTGTTGTGTACTACGCGCGGCATCCAGGAAGAGGTCAGGTTAAAAAGGGCGCAAGGACAATTTTGAAGTACAATAAAACGAAGGTCTACTACAAATAATGCGAACGATTTGTAACAGGGCTATGGTATAGTAGTGTGCATTGCCTCAAGTCAGAATTTAATTTTTTTCGCACGTGCCAAAGCAGCATCAGGTTAAAATGGTGTGTGTCGCCTTGTGAGACACAATTGCGGTCAAAATCCACATCGAGGCTGGATTCAAGATTGGCTCCACTCCATCTGCATTCCTTGATCTAAACACGTTTCTGCGCTTAATTTGCAATATTTTGCCTAAGAAAGGCACAAAAACAGTGAAGATATTCTTATAGCTATTCCAATCAATAACTTTTTAAACCCTTTTCAGCTCAATAGAGCTTTGGTTTAATGGCGTGCAATCAGGTCCGCCTAGAAATTTACATGCGTAAACCACCTATTTAACTGCACTGTTCGACTTTGACCGTGATCCTCAACAGTCATTTCTCAAGTCTTCGCTATATTATCCAGACATTTTCGGTGTAATGGATTCGAGTGATCCCAACCTTAACCTTTGGGTCAGAGACAGACTGACAAAATGTAGTAGTGGAAAAATAATGAACCATTTCTGTCCTATACTGGTTGACGTGTCGCGCACTGAACGCCAATTCTGCCAGACATTAAAAATATATTACGCAAAGTCATTGCAGATGAGGCAACTATAGGCGGTGTTGAAGGCTTGAAGATTGTTGAAGAAACCGCTTTGTATCTTTTTATCCAAAAAACAAATGTGTGTTTTTGTACATCCTGCTAATGCTTTAATATTTAAAGGGCATTTTTGACGCAGGTTAATTGCCGTGCAAATTAACTCCTTGAAATGGACCTGAAATTTATTCCCGTTCACTTGAGCTAAAGTCTACCTCGGGAAATTATAGCAGTCTTCCCTATAATATGATGGTTTTGAACAGAACATGAATATAAAGCACGCGCGCGTGCCCATTGATTTTTTATGGTGGTTATGGTCTTTTCATTTATGATTTGACGCCGGATTGCTGTGCTAGTTCGGATTACGCTAGTGTTCCTCGATCAGGATCTTCACAAGCTAACCTTTGGTACCTCACCTAAAAAACATGAGTAGTTTTAGTCTGTTTTGAATTTGAGAAAACATTATATGTGAACTCTACAAGAACTATTTTATTGGTTAATTAACTACTGATTGCAGGCGATATAAATAAATGCTATTGTTAAATTTCATACACCATTTGCTATGGTGCTGTTTGGTTCGACAGGCTCGGGAAAAACTTTTTGAGCGGCTGAATTTTTAAGAAAACAAGCCACGTGGGTTAATCAAATGTGGGATCTAGTTAGGTGGTACTACAGCATGTGGCAGCCGACTTATGTTGAGCTACAGAAAGAGTTTTCTGGAATTGAACTTATTGAATTTCCTGCTGACCGTATTGAATCTTTCGTAGATACTTCGTCAAGTAAACTCTTCAAATTTTCCACTGATCTCATTTGCAACTAGTTTTGGATCATTACATTTCATTAATGTTTCGCTATGAAATTAGAGTTTTAGACATTTTTTTGTGTATTACGATCAGTTACAAAATAGCATAAAAATAAAGAATCAAGACCGTTGTTTACCAATTTTATGACTTGGCATTGGTAAAAAAACGTCGTTGTTATATATACCCAATTTTGCATAGATAGGCGAATCGAAGCAAAACTATGCTTTTCGGATAAGAAACTTTGAATTTCATTAGAAATAGAATTAGAAATTTGAAACGGTTAAAATTATAGTTTTTATTGAAGTCTAAATTTTTGAACGTGTAAATTTAGCCTTGAACGTTCACATTTCATAAAAAAATATGTACACCAGGGTGAATTGACTTACAATCTGTAAAAATTGTTAATCGCAATTATTTTGTACCTCTTATGATTGTAAAAATGACATCCTTTGTACGATATTTTGCATAGGAATAATTGTGTGAAAAACAAGGACATTGCAGTGACAAAAACGTTACTGGTAACTCACGAATTCACCTGTTGACGTTTTTAAAAACTTAGTTGCAGCTAATTAGTTACTGCATGGTCCTGGCTCTGCACAATTTTTGACAGTCTTACGGTACGGGTGATGAAAGGGTTCCACCAGGGGGATGGGTTGACCATGTAATTATGCGGCTGGCCACATGTAATTTATATATTTGGCCTGCCTGGGTTGACCTTGAGTGGGGAAAGGCTTCGGGTTTATGCTTACTTAAAAGGGTTGGCTAAGAGTACAGGCATACTTTTATATTGGAAATACAGGCCTGCGCTTGGCTACTGTAATTTAAAAATTTTATTTTTCTGTTCATTTAATTTTTTGTTTATAAAAGAGTACTAATTTATTAAGTTATATTAAATTTTATATGTTTAATTTGAATTGTTTTGAAAATTTAGAAAAATTTTACTTTTAAATTTTTACTTCTATATTACGTAATTTCCATCGCGTGCCATTTGTAGTGTTTTGCTGGGTGTCTGCGTATGTGTGAATGATTGTATGTGTGTGCGTGTGTGTGTTTCCTGTGCGGGTGTTGTCTGTGTAGCCACTGCTGGCCAGTTTCATTTGTGTGTGTGCGTGTGCATGTTTGTGTGTGTTTTGTGCGTGCATGACTGCAGCTGCCCAGACGGGTCATTTTATATTGTTATAATTTGTACTGGGCGGGTGGATTTGTTTTGTAGTGTAGTGGGGCGGGTAGGATATTACGATTTTGTTACAGGGTGGGTAGGGTTGTCTTTCGAGTTTAGGTGTAGGTTTTATCAGGGTTAGTGATTATTTGTTAGTTCTTTAGTTTGCTGTAGCGAATAGATTTTTAAAAATTTCAACTTTGGATTTTTTTAGTTAAAACTTTAAAATTTCATTTCAACTTAAATTTGTTTTGATATAGCATGGGTGGTGGTGTGGTTGAGACTGTTTAGCACGGTGTGGTTTTAAAATGGTTGTATTTATTGGAATCTATAATTTTATGTTCTGGTTTATTTTCGTCTTGCGTTCCCTCGCTGGCCGCAGCCTGCACCGACCCGCACTCCCATTCCCGTAAAGAAAAAGGTATATTTCTGAATTATTACAAGTCTAGTGCGTCTGTAAGTATCAGTTCTAGTGCGTCAATTAAGATCAAGCCTAGTGCGTTGAAGCTGCGTAACACGGGGGTGCTGTTTATTCTTGTGCATTGGGCACACAACATTACATTTGCATTGCACTAAAGAAGAGTTCTTCCATACGAACCTTACATATGTAACCATAGTTTACTTCAGTTAGTTTGATGTCTACAGTGATGTGGTTTCAGGTTGTGCGTAAAGCTTTACCGACGGTTTTGGTTGTCATAAATGTTGTTCCTATTTTAGTTGTCAAGTTTATCCCTTTTCAATCTGTGTCCCCTACCAAGTTAAATTGCGCTAGTTTATGCAATAATTCTAAGATAATAACACGAAATTTACATTTGTGTATAGTGAATCATGCAGATAGTTTTCTGTGCAAAAGAAACGAAAACTTTTGTAGCATGAATATAAACAATTCTAAAAGTATTGCAAAATTTTTAAGTATATGTTTTGACGGTCCCCACTGTGGGTTGCATGTAACACCTTGGGTACAATTTCAAAGCAAACAAACTAGATGTAGACAAACCCAGAATGTGCCCTGGATCATGGACCAGTGTCAACATGGTTGCGAAAAGGTGGGGGCGCCCTTGCCCACATTCACCACTGCGGGATGCCGGGCTAAACTATTTTGCGAATCGTATAAGACTGAAGGTGAGCTATTTGTTTTTTCAGGAGTCAAGTCTGTACTAGTGCTCATAGTTTTAATTTTAGGAATACATGCTGAAGCATATTATAGCAACTCACAAATTCAGAATTATGCTGGTATGCTATGCTGCTTTTATAAAACACATACCAATCTATAACAATTTTTGTAAGTTTATGTACGTTACTATTAACTGTTTCAGCTTTGATACGGGACAGAAAGGCCGCCAAAAAAAGAAATACGGCAATACTTTGCTAGCGGCACTAGAAGAAATAGGGTAAACTCGTGCATAGTTGACACTTTTTGACACTTTATTTTTCTTTTCAAAATAGCTCGTTTTTTCATGCTGCAACTGCATGTGAAGTTTACATTATTGAATAGAGAATTTTCTTGGCTTTCAGATGGTTGTAACAACTCATGTTCAACAGTTTTGTTTAACTTTTTAACACCACAGTAAAATGTAAACTGATTCAAATATAGGCCTCGGACATAGTTGTCACTAGACTCGGCCTAAGTTGACACTACTGCGCTGTTATCTTCGTTGTTCAACTTTGCTGAAAAAATTAGAGATTCTACACCGTAAATAATTTAGATTATGATTTTATATATTAAAATATTGACTAAACACCAAAAAATGAACTTATAAGCTGTAATAATGACAAAATTTTAGCATAAAACTGCATCTTGAAAAAACGTATTAAAACCTGTTAATACTACTATTTTACAATAAGTAACCATCAACATGAAACGCTTACTCAATCCTTTCGTGATGGTAATTCAATAATTCATAGAGAAATGCATAACAAGCGCTAAAATAGGGCAAAACGTGTCATCACCGCCAAGAGCAATAGGCAAATGTGTGCTCTTGGTGTAAACCCTAAATTATTTCGTAAACTTATATTATGCTTAAGCGCAGTTACAGAAAACGTCGTAATTTAATGTATTTAATTGAAACGAATCTATGCTCCGAAACTATTATTTATTAGCCACAAATCATTATGAGGGCATTACCACAGCAGGAGCATTACGCGAGCACATGCTCTTGATAAACCTCAAGTGTCCACATAAGCCGAGTGAAGTGTCCATTATGGCCGAGTAAACTAGAACTCGAGCTAAATTTGAAAAATTGTAAAATGTAAGCCAGAAGTTGTAAGGAAATAGCCAACTTCTGACGGAATCGTCATCTACAATAACAGAGCTATCCATTCATATATAGATTATGCCATAAGCCGTTAACGTCACAACTTGCATCTGAAAATCTTAGTTTTTTGTGAATTTGCTTAGTTTTTTCTGGGTGCGTTCGAGTGACAATACTAAATCCTCAAGTTCATAGTTTTGCTGACAAGTTATATCCATAAGTTATATACCGTTTGATAGCCAACATCATGAACTCTCACGTGATACTAAAATTATCCCTGAAAACTTTTGCTGTCTCAAGGTATGCATCCGAAAGCTTAGCAGTGGCAGCTATACCCGAGTGTCAACAATGTACGAGTTTACCCTACTGGTGGACCCTTGATGGAAGCCCAGCAGGATTCGCGAAGTAATTATCTTAATTTGCAATTTGCACACAACATGAAATTTACAAGTGTGAAATTTCAGTATCTGAGATAACATCGTGTGAGCCATCTGTAGAAACATATCTATAATTGCAGTTATTTGATTTCTGTAAAGTCCTAAAAAAGTATTTTGAAAAATTTTAAGCAAAACTGGTGTGTTTTAGATTTACGGGGTTTCCGCCTACTTTTGCACTCCAGCGGGCGATCCGCTGTATGGCGCCGAAGTTATTGTCGCTATTGGCCCCGACAAAAACCTTGGGGTCGGTCACACTGCAATTTTGTCTTGACGGCGAAACTTTGTGAATCATGGGTCAGTTAAAAAAGGCTTTGCTCAATTACTATTATTCTAGTATTATTAGTCATAAAAGGAAAACTGTTGCTATTTTAATCATATCTGACGCGTTTAACTATAACCTAGTCTGTACTATTGCTAAGTAACACTTTATTGAGTTTTGTGCATGAACATTTATCAGAATTGCGATTGCATGTGTTGTACTTTTTGTACGTGTGGTAATTGTAGTTTAAGCTAACAATATAGAAACAAAAAACTTTATATATTGTATATATAAATTTAAAAAAATATTGGTGGTTATTGCTGTTTTGCAATGTTGACGTTAATGTATTAGTATGTTTGTATCTATGTATGCATACTTTTAACTTTAAATTTAACTTAGATTAAATTTTAAATTTAATTAATTATTATATAACTCTTAAAACTTGACATCAATAATCCTTTTAGTTTTAAAAGGTAACAACATTTACAATACTGCAATATAATGATGATAAAAGTAGTCTTAAAACTGATTTATACCTAATTCTATCTATTTATACCTAAATTTATCATATTAAACTCATTGAAACCCATATTTTCAGGAAAACAAAAATAATAATGGTTTTAATACTGAACTAACTTTTAATTTGCTTTAAAACTAAACTAATACAGCACTTTAAAATTAGGATAGTAAGAAATGCATTTTTTTCAGATAATTTAAGCATGGTAAAGTAATGAACCAGGTGCCACCTCCACTTGCGCAGATCGCTCACATAAATCTTTCTGACAAAAAAAATTACTGTCAAACAGGTTCTAATTCTAAATAAACTTAAAATCTTCAAATTAGTTTATTCTTACAAACCTGAGCCGTTCGTTCAAGTTGACGTGTATCATTAGTGTACTGTAGCCGCTAAAAAAGTACCTGTAAGGGCCGAACGAAACGGAGATATTTTATCTGTGGATATTGTACACATGTAAGGGGCCTGCGCGTTTTGGTGCCTCTGCACATGTAAACGGACGCGACGGTGTCGGCGTTATTTGTTCTGTAAAATCGCTTCCTTGCAGAACGAATAACCAATAGAGACTCCAGAACGTTTACATGACTAAACTCTTACATAACACCTGGTTTGTTACTTTACCGTGCACATGTTTACTAGTTTCAGATTTTAATTTTAATTTTCATTACAATCCTAAGCCATGGAGGCGCCGCAAAGCCCCGTCTGACCCAGCTGTTCGGCAAAGAGACGGTGCAGCGTTTCCAGTCTCCGGTGGACGCCGTGCTAATGTGCTGGCCAAGACCATGGCCACCACGCTGCCCACCTTTACAACAGCAGGGCGACGGGCAACAGTCACCTGGGGATGCTTCAAGGAACAGAGTAATAAGTTTTTGCGTATCCTATTCTTATCATTTCAGCTTATAACTTTGACGTATACCTCTTACAAAAAGTAACTATATACAATTTTCAGAAAACCTAGTTGTTTATTTCATTCATTGAAACATGTATTCATATGTTTCCAAATGTTTGAGGTTAATCTTACGGTCTTTCTATTTTTAGCACTGGCGGATGATCGCAGATCGGCCAAGGAGCAGTTGGCCTACGACATCTTGGGCACCGCGGAAGAAATTCTCGACGACCCAGCCAGCCGTTTTCGGTCGCCAAAAGCTTTTCGACAGATACGTTTCTGTTGGTTTTTAAACTATAAGCTCAACCTTTCCTTAGACGCTGATCAATTGCGTCAGAAAATTACTCTCATTTTCAAAACTGAACATATTTGTATGTTTAAGATAATGTACATCAGAACTTTAAAAATACACTTGTTCCACTATCCTCTAGACACACAACACAACCTGTATTTTAGGTGTTCAACCTCCCCATTTACTTGGGCGTCTCCGGCGGGGACATCTTGTTCAGGGCGGAGGCCATGGGGGCCCTATCACGAATGGTGACGACTAAAGAGGACGGCCACGTTACCATGGGCTTCAAAGTCGAGGGAGACGACGAAGGTGCGTTAGTGTTTTTCTTTCTGCTAAGTTAGCGTATCCTGCTATTCTGCAATGTTGTGTTTTCCTTATTCTGCAAAGTGAGGGCATCCTGCTATTCTAAGTAGGTGATGTGCGAACCAACTAATATCTAGACTTCAATAATCAAGTTCTAGATTTCATCTGTTAACATTTCATACTTAAATTTACGGTTCTTACAAGTAATCTGAATAGCACCAGTTCTTATTACTGCAATTTTGAACATCATATACACTTATATTTTCAGGAACCAGCGCGTCCAACAAGCTGGCCCTATCCGACGCGTTTGGCCAATTACCTTGTTGTTTTATAATATGCCATACATTGACAATCGTCAGTTTCTTAATCTAATAATACGTAGCCTGTCACGATAGAACACTATATACACTTATCTTAGTACAATGTATACCACAAAGTTCTGTGATTCAAAATACTATCTGGAACTCCGGATTTCGATATGAGTGAGCAAAAATCTTCGGCATACAATGGTTTCTCAACTTTAACTTGTTTTGGAAGAGGCGCAAACCGCAAATTATCCAATAAGTGTTCCCCAACTGAGCCATCTGGGTAAATAATCCTATTAGAATCTGGTTCTAATCCAACACCTCCCTTCTCCAAGCAATGTAGAACAATTCGAGATCTGGATCGAATGTTTTCAGGTAAAATTTCTATAATTGATAAAATTTTATCATAAACCGGCCCTGAAACCTCGGCAATGTCTGACTTTGAAGGTTCAGCAACTATAGGGGGTGATAAATTGGATACATGTGCCTTCAGTTTTAATTCCATGTCTCTGTAATTTTTAACCCACGACTAATTGCACAAATAGATAACAGTAATTGCATGACATAGAATAATTGCATAGTAACATTTAATTTACTATGCGTAAAAAATTAAAAATTACGTAATGTTTTTAGTTTTGTAAATGCAATAAACACGTGTGCCCTCTGGCATTTTACGTGTGTAAAACATGCCAACTAGTGGCTGAAAACTAGTTCGGGGTCTTACGGTACGGGGATAGCCTGTGACTCAGCTATTAGAAAAAGTATTAATGGGTTCACTCGAAATTACTGACTGTTTTCACTTAAAATATGGTAGACTGGTCCAGACAATGTACAAAGGCATAGCCGACCATGCATGGCTCCAATCAGACTGGCATATTAACAATGATATACCTATGGTCACCGATAGAGGTGGTGGGAAAGCCCCTAGTTAAAGATTTTGAGAGAAGCACCCCGCTCAAATTCGACCTTTTAGGACAAATTTCCATTGGTGCAAGCAATTTTAGGCAAAACTTGAATTTTTTGCGTTAGTTTACGTTCAACCCCCCCTCCGCAGGTCGGGAAAAGCCGCCCGAAAAATTTTAAACGTTAAGGAGGCGCTCTGAGTAACGTCCAATAAATCAAATTGATAAAATTTTTCTTTTCTTGCTGATAGCAAGGTTTTTCTTAATCGCAACCAAAACACACACCAGGCAAGTATTTTCGCAAAGTTTGAGAGCTCTGATAGCACTTTAGCGAATTTTATGACGACATGAAAATTGAAATTTTGCAAAATTTGTCTAATTTTTGAAATAACGTAGCTCAGCGGTGCCTCAACCAAATTTAACAATCAATAGCTTAAATTAAAGACAATTATCTTGCCAAGGCACCATTTTTGCCGAGATTTAGTTACAGGCGGTAAATTTTTAGTTATTTTAATTTCTGTCAAAAGTGACGTCTTTAAAGGACTATAGTATTGAAGCAAATCATAATAATTCATAATAATAATAAATTCAATTCAAGAAGTGCGATGCCTCTATATATGTCTGTTCTAACCGTTTGCAAAGTTTTATTTGAATCGGCTTTTACAGCTGAGAATAATCTTAAAAAAATGAGCACTACGGCCCAATTTCAAAAACCTGAAGTTTGCCTACACATACGTATTTTCCAAAAAATAGAGCTAATTTTTCTGTACTAAAATCCGTTTAGAAAAGTTTCAGAAGCCAAAAAGTAGCTAACGAAAAATTAATGTGAGAAATAGTGTTTTTTGTCAATATTGGTCAACGTATTTTCGAAATTTTTTTTGAAAGGTTTGCCTACACATACGACTTTTTAAAAAGTTGCACCTAGCAATTCGCTATACAAAACTGTTTTAAAAAGTACCAAAAGCCATATAGAATTTTTTGTAATATCGAATTAAAAACTTTTTCCCATTGAAAAATTGGTTGAAATTTCAAGTTAATCAAAATTTGACGTTATATACATCAGATGAAAGCTAGTTTGATTTTAAACAACTTTTTTTCTTGAGGTAACCAACGAAAACTTGACTGAAAAATTTTATCGCCCAAAGTCGGTTTCTCAGAGCGCCACCTTAAGTGCATACTGTTTTAGTAAATCTCATGTAGATTTTTGGCTAAAATGATACCGACATTTTATGGACATAGAAGATTACTTAGTGGTTACTGGTCTGATCAACGTGATCAATATATCATTGTGTAGCCTATTAAGAGTATTATAAGGTGATATAAAAGGTAAGCTTAATTTCTGCGCTGTCAGAAGAAACTACGGTTTTAGTGCAAGGCACTTATTTTTTTCGAAACAACTTCGTGCAGGAATGACATTTTCTTTTGGAGTACAACCGCCATTTTTACAGGGCCCATCTAGGGGCCGCGTATATACTACATTCAGATTTTCTGAATCCTATGTAATTATAGGTAGGTCAATTTCCAGTGTTAATTAACACTGGAAGGGCAGGTAACTCGCTTTTCATGGCCTACTCTACTTCTGCATCGTTCAAATCAGCAAACACAAAATTACGTCGGTGGTGAGGATTTAAACCATCGACCTTCCGGTTGACAACCAGATGCTCTACTTACCGAACTAATCACCGCTATTTCAATTGCAGATAGATTTCCTAAGTATTAACTGCAGCAACTATTTCTTATGTATTAACTGCAGCAACTATTAATAAAATTTTTCCATTGATTATTGTCATATTTTTTTGTAACCATTAGTAGGCAGGCTGATGTTTCAAATATGCCTTATTCCTTAGAACACCACATCAAATGACTGAGTCTACTATAGGGAACAGGAAGTTGTGAGACAAAAAGTGCTAAGAGGCGCACTTTTTTCTACATGTTGCACATTTAAGCCCTTGAAGTGTGAAGACTGGTCGTGGAAATATATTATATACCCAGGGACACATAAATTTTGGTCCACTGTTATAAAAAATGTGGTTGGAAATAAGTTTGAGCACACCAACTATAAGTGACTAAGATATATTTAATCAGGGTATGTGTAACTTGTTGCCATGCCTTTGCTTAGGGACAGAGCGAGAGGGGAATGATAAGTGTGAGCACGACAAATGAACCAGTTTTAGTCAGTCAAGAGCGTCGTGCATTGTTTTTTCGGCTGAATCAAAACAAGTTTTCAATTATTCAAAGTTAGATTTTGTCTCAAAATTTGACGGAGACTTTCCAGACAAAGAAATTACTGTGAAATTGTAATCACGTGTAAAGGTACATTTAAATGAGCGCAGACAGCTAAACTGTCCAGAAATGTCCTATGATAATAAAAATTCCAACAAACTCTACTTTGAATTAAAGTCTGACAAAAATATTGCGCCACTCCTACTTATCTTAGTGGCGTGACATCTGCGACTACTTGCTGTACTCTCGATAGTCAAAGTCTATTCTTTCCGTAACGAAATCACACGTTTCGTTTTCTCAAGTGGTGCATCTATTTTTTTGTCAGACCTTAGTTAAAACAATGTGGTAGATAAGTCATCTAGTTTTCGAACTTCGAAGTTTGTGTAGTCGTGTGGTTCACAAGTTATACGCAACGTGAAATGGAGTTATGTTTTGTTGCTGCCAGTAACGAATACGTTTTTAATGAAAACTAGGTACTTTTCATCTGTTTCATCAGTGTCTAAAAAAAGCGTTAATGCCTTTTACTACTCTTGCTGTGAATTTTCAGTTAAGGTGGTAGTGTCGCCAAAGCAGTTTTGCTCATAGGCTGCAAAATGTGAACTTTTTGCTTTGAAATTGTACGTTCACTGAGAAACTAGTGAAATGCCATATGGTGTCAAATAAATACTGCCAGACACTAGACTACCAATATCTACCAATATTTTTAACCAATCACCATTTGTGAGCCAGACATCACACAATAGAGACATAAAAGTTCAAAAAATCAAGCCAGATATCAGATTGGCCAGCTTGTGAAGTACATGTAATGTTTTGACGCACAATTTTTTGCCACAAATAAGAAAAATGAAGGTTCGATTTTCTTTTGATTTTAAAATAAGTGTCTAAATTTTTTACAATTTATCATTATTCCTGTGAGTACTTTACAGGTTACGCACAGTTTTACAGTTCAAACAGGCATTACTCCACAACCACTCAAGCAAATTGCACCAAATTTTGTGTGCATAAACTAGAGCATATGTGCTTTTACTTTGGGTAAAGAAGCTAAACAAAAAGTTTTTTAATTGTGACGAAATTATCGAATGTGAATAGGTTTTCAAAACGTCATTTTTCCGACTTTGCGACTTCACTGCTAACTGTATGCTGTATCAATTTTGCTGAAACTTGGCAAAAATATTTGCCTTGAAACATATTTTAGAATATATAAAGAACACCGACCTATCTTTCACTGAAAAAGTTTTATAGTCGCGCAAAATCGACTGCTTTCGCGACACTACCCCCTTAAAAAGGGTGTAAAATTCAGTTCTTTATATATTCAGGCCACTTGCGCTTAGTTATTTCTGTAGATTAACTACAAAATTAGCCACAACTATGAATGTCGTATATAGCTATGAATGCCGTAGAGAAAATTGTCACTAAAGAGTCTAAATCCTATATTTAATAATAAAAACAAACGTTTACCGTAACTTGGCAGGGTCATGTGATCCATTATTTTAAAGCTGTCAATTAGCTTAACAAATGACGCGATTCTGCTATGCTTAAGGCCTATTCACACGAGGGCGCATTTTGCTCCATGGCGTACGCCAGGGCGTACGCCATGGCGCATGAGCGGGCGCACGAGCGGGCGCATGAGCGGGCGCACACGCACACTTGCCTAGTGCATTGTGTGCAATAATGCAGCAGGCAGTGTGAAAATAGAATGCGCCCGCTCATGCGCCATGGCGTGCGCCATGGCGTACGCCATGCAATGCGCCCGCTCATGCGCCCTCGTGTGAATAGGCCTTTAGACTTTGAGTTTAAAAGGGCGTAAACTAGTCATTTTTCCTCGGCAGAGCTTTCCGCGACACGCCATAGTCTGGGCTCAGGGCGCTGCACTGCTGTATACCCCTCCCTCCCCGCCCCCACTGTCATCTTCTACCCAAGTGTAACAAATCATTTTCTGTTCTAGCTCTGGTGGCAATGGCCGCGTGGTTCCATTTCATGTCCCACCTGCCCTGGCATGTCAACGTGGGGGTCGTCAAAACCGCCTTATCGAGTCTCGCCACCTCCACGCTGGCTGCGCTCGTACGTCAATGCTCTGTCCCAGTATTTCAGCTTTGCCCGATGCACCCTCGCCCTCAGTCCCCCGATTCCCTCTCAGCCTTGGCACCTAGGAGTTTTTTTGCGAGTTTATGCCGAACCCTCCATTCCCAGTCCTCAATCCTGGTCCATGCCAGCGCGTTGAAATGGGCTCATTCCTTTGCAGCTTGGCCCGACCCCACTAACAATCCTACCCTCTCGCTCATCATCAGCGGCGCTAGACGGCTCGTTGCCAAGGCACCTATGCGAAAGGACTGCTTTACACCAGCCATGCTGCAAACCATCGTGAAAACGTGGGCTGGCAGTTCAGCTACCGTACTACAGCTACGCAACGCACTATTCTGTATACTAGCCTTTTCGGGGTTTTCCGATATTTGGAAATTTCGCACATCCGTCTGTCCCACGTCACTGTAGCTGCCGACAATACCGATATAAAAATTTTTATTCCTTCTTCTGAAACAGACCGATTCCGAGAGGGTAATTACGTATTTATCGCGAGCAACCCCACACCAGCATGTCCTGTTACGCTCTTGTTGCGCTTTCTCCTGCTGTCGGGGTTGTCGGGCCAGATACCTTCCTCTTCCAGTCGCTAGAGCGAGACGGCTCCGTTTGGCGCCTATCTGGCCGGCCCCAGGCCTATTCGTCCGCTGTTCGGCTGGTAAAACAAGCCGCTCTTCTTGCCGGCGGCAACCCTTCACGGTTTAGTACCCACAGTTTACGTGCGGGTGCAGCTACTGCAGCACACCGCGCAAAGCTGTCCCACCGTATCATAATGCTGCAGGGACGCTGGCAGTCAGAGTCTAGTAAAGACCGATATATAGAAGATGTTGGAGCTCGACTATATGCATCAAGAAAATTATTTAGCTAGTTGTTCATTTGTTTGTTGTTTTTTTGAAACTAAGTGTAGTGTATTCTTTTGTAGTCATTTGACAGGTTCTGTTTTCGCCTTTCGGACTTTTGCTTTTGCTTGTTTTTTTCATATTATTTTCTTGTTTTGCGCGCCTCTTGCTGGCCGTATAACTATGTACCTGCTAGTTTGCTTTGCCCTGTCAGTATGCTACACATGACATGCTTTCGCGTAGTTTTTCTTGATTCCGTTTCCCAGTTTTTTGTGTTTGCGTTTATGCTTTTTTATGGGTTTCCGTTTATGCTATTTTTGGTTCTATGGGTCTAATATCCTGATGGTGACCGTTTGCACATATATAAATGCGCAGTAAAACAGTAAAACTAATTTTCTGGTCGGAGTTCACTGTCTAAGCGCCATTATCCATGGGAGCGGGGGATAATTGTCACTTATTTCATAGGTTCCATTGAATTCAACAATCCAAACTTGCATTTGTTGGCTTTAATTTAAAACAAATGGTACAATATTATCATCTTTAAGTATATATCACAGACAGGCTCAAACGATGCCCAAATCCCACAAACGCAAGAAACAGAAACACAACTATACAAAAAGAATCTAAACACGAATAACAAATAAAAAACACGTCAACTAAAATGCCATTAGCCGGGAAAAGTGACAAATTTAAAAGTAAGTTTCAGTTTGACTTACTTAACATTTGAGTACATAATTTTTTTTTGGTTGGTGTTTGATATAATTAAATGGGTTGTGAGTCTAATAAGCTGTTGGGTAAAAGTGGAGATAAAAGTTGGGAGAGATGCGAATAAATTTTTTTTTTTTTAAATTAGTGTGGTTATCGTTGGGATGTAGTGTGGAGAAGGGATGGATGGATGGATGGGGATGGAGGAGTGGGATGCAGGGAGGAGTTGGGAAGGGGAAATTAAAAAAGTAAAGTGTAGGACACTACACTTGGGCCATAATTTTTAACGTGCATAAAGAACAACATTTTGTTTTCAAAAATCTCACTAAAATTTGAATTAAAAGCCCAAATTATGAAAAACCAGCCACGTATTAGTAGAAATTAAAAACGTTTTCCGACTACAGTCTGACCTGACATACAAACAAACAACACGAAATAATATTACACTGAATGAGAAAATAAATAAATCAATGCTTAGTTTGCGATGACTTAGCAAACACAGATTCAAATATTACAACAGCTGATAAACAAAAAAAGTAGGATTTCGAACAAATTTACACAACAAACAGAAACATCTCATACGAGATGATACTGATAGCAGTCAGGGTACGGTAGCTACTTAGAGCCAAGTGGTGTAGCAAAAAGGAAGGATGTGATTATTGTTGGGTTTAGAGTTTCATCCAAAACTGGATTGGATTTGTCGGACTCCATATAAAGTTCTCTTTTACTGGTACCGCAGATCATTTAACACTCCAAGATGCTCAAAAGATTAATAATTTGCCATGAATCAAATTTTCAACCTGCCGGGGGCTTAATCAGGATTTTGTAACCTACCAACTTTCCAAGCGCGGCGTTATTCGCAAAATAAATTTAAATTAAATCCACTAGTCAATTATTAATTATTTGGGTAAGTGAATGAATGGCATTTCGAAACAGCAATCCTTAAATCTGACAAAAAGGGGTTTTTACAGAGTATTATTTACAATAATTGTTCTACAAACAACGATTAGTTCTAAGATCTAAACATAGAAAATGCAAGAAAAATAAAGAACAATTGTGTTAAATTCAAATCTGAATATTAATAATTTAATCGTTTACGGCTGTAGTTACGTTTTCAAAGTTTTCATGAAATTTTTCAAAACTTATTAAAGTTTAACTGAAAATGTTAAACACTAGTGCAAAACAAAACTATATAGGGTTATATTGCGAAAAAACTTTTCAACGAAAAATGAAAGTTGAATTTACCCATCAATTGAATCACGTCACCTGTTTTCCCAGTGTTCAAGTGTATATTTTCATGTACAATTTCACGCTCACAATGATTACAAGTAATCGACCAATCAGAAATATAGCACAATAGTAGGCAGCGCACACAACAAAGTTACTGATGAAATGACTGACTTAAATTAAAATACAGTACAATGATTGCATGATGAATGTGAAACTACAATAATAGTCAAAGTCAAACAGCATTACGAGAACCATTCCACATTCCACAAAAATTAGTCGCAACTGCGACTACGAGTCAATGCTAATTTTTTCAATTACTCACAATCGGATAAATGATTAATACTCAAAATGTTTAAGTATAAGCTAACGAACTGAGTGGGCAATTAGTAAAATTAAAAATCTACAACCACAATGCTGAACAACTGTTTCCGGATCCAGATCAAAAATTTGAACGAGATAGCAAATTTATGAGCAAATTAGAAAGCGTTGAATTATTCTAGCTGTTTTCCAATAATACTACAACCACGCAAACATAGCACATGTATCACTCAAAATACTGTGTGAGGCAATTATATACGTGACTTCAAAAACTTGCAATAGACGATTCCACGAGCATACGGCTTTGAGTATAGATTACCTGTCCTTCTGTTACTGAACTGACCGATTCAGTCCGAGATTGAAGAATGGGAAATTAGCTTAAGGGGATAATTGCGTTTTTATGAGTTTTTTTGGAAAGCTATAGCTTAACGTTTACAAATTCAAATGACAAGCGGTCTATCTTACCTAAATGTATGCCATTTTGATTTTCTTTCAAGTACAAGCGGCTAAAGACAGGTGTTTTCAAAATATTAGGTTTTTTTACAAAAAGTTTGAGCCACAGCTCTGAATCATACAATTACCAGTTGGGGCGGAAAATTGTTAAGGTTTTTGACATGTTTAAAATCCCAAGGCATGTCCCCCACTTTCTTAATAACTAGTCAATATACTGAGAAAATAACTTAAAAATCAACGCACCGAAAATTTAACATTTTGTTGTAATTAAAGCCCTCGAAAAATTGACCGGAAGTCCACAGGAAAAATTTTGAAAAAGTGAGAGACTATGCCTGACTATACTATTGACCTTAACAGTACTGTGCCAAAAATTCACGTTCAGGCTTCATTTGTAACTTGAATTCTGTGGGCGCAAAGTGTACATAGAAACCACAAAAAACTCGAAAACGCAACTACCACCTTAACTAATTAAAATTTAAGTCCGTTTAGTCAGCATAAAAAGCAAGTCTGTTTAGTCCGGTTTTGAAATGGTATTTTGTCAGCAGAAGTCATTTTTGAACCGTTTAGCCTCACTAAAATAGCCTCATTTAGTACGCTACGTTTAGTAGTTCAAAATAATGATTGTACGCAAAACAACTTCTATTGACTTCTACCCTTTAGAATTCTTTAGACATTGGTCGTGTCGATTTTATTCTATTACAAGCCTATTTTACCTAACCACCAATTAATTTATGTAACATCTACATTTTGAAAACAGAAAACTTGATACTATTTAGTTCGGTCACTTGCACGAATACACAAAAGAAAAAAGCCTCACAGTCATGAACTAAAAAAATTCACCCTCAACAATAAGCGCTGTATAAAATTCATACAATCTCAATAAATACAGACGCTGGTATAGCCAAGGACTTGGACTGAATGTAAAAGAAACATCCCCCATTTCAACTTTGAAATGGTTACAATGTGAAAAGGTCAAGTTTCGCCAGTCACTGAAAGTCACTGCAAAAAAACACTAAAAATACCAATATGAAAACATTAGTGGTTAGAAAAATTATAGCAATTTAGCATAGGTCTTCGAAGTTCACACAGACATAACAATATCAAATGACTACAAAACTGTACACAAATAATTATATGTAAATGGTAAAGTGCTTAGTGCTGATTACTCAGTTTCCTATAGATTTATTTGAATTGACTATCTTTTGACAACGTCATATGAAAAACAAAAACATTATGTTATGAAAAATGCTACAATGTCCAAAAGAAAAATAGCAAATAGTTCAGTTTCACAAATCATGACTACAAAAACAGTCAGAGGAGCATAATCAATAAAAATTGTATTGTACACGACTATCTAATACTACCAGTCTATCACCAGACAACAATCATAGTCCGAGACAAAACAGGAAGAAAAGTGGTTCAAAGATGGGCTTCGAAAAACAGAATAGTCTTTGGGCACAGCCGAAAACGAGGGTTGGGGTGCGAAAGGGGGGGGGGAGAGGGGTCTAGGCTATGGGTCTCTAGCCTGATAAAATAGAATGTAACCCGATTCGGAATTTTTCTGCATGCCCCCCTCCGACAGACCGTAGAAATCTTCTATGCTAGTGGGTTCGATTTTCTGAAAAACAAAAACAGTTACGATCAGTACAGTACTACTATTCAAATGTTTTATTATTCATTAAATAATCAATAATATTATATTTTTTAAAATTATTTTATCATTACCTAATCAATAACAAATTTTTTACATTATTTTTTCATTACAAGTCTAGTGCGTTACCAGACAGATGAGCTATGTATATTAAAACTAAACAGCGGTGATGCGAAACTTCTTGGGACGGGAATAATATGGGAACGCTATCTTTTGCGTTTAAATTGCGAATAAAAGTATTTTACCGCATTCAAAAATTCCTTTTCACTTCAAATCTACCTTTTTGGAATTATGCTCAGATAAACGCTAACGATACCAGCTTAGAACACACGTCAGAATATGCATTTTTCAGCAACAGTGGTGCTCAGAATATGTATTTTCAGCATCCTTCAGCATTCTACTAAAAGCTCATAACCAATTTGGGTACAGCCAAGTTTCAAATAAACACACAAGCATTTGCCAATATAAAAAAATAAACCCAGAGAAACTTATCATTCCCCCCCCAAAAAAAAATTCAAAAGCCTACTACCATAATATAGTGCATACCTCAACAATATCATCATCAAAGAGGAGCCAAAAGTTGTGCGACTTTACGATGCAGATATAGTGGCCCCGATTGGGTGTGCTGCCACAGTGAACCACCACCGCCACCAGATCGTACATGCGATGCGGGTTTAAAGCGTCGTCACTCTGAAACAACACAGGCAAAATGATTCATTAATGTTTCCGTTGCTTCCACAGAATGAAAGAAGGACTATAAGCGTCGATCTATACTTACAGCCGTATGTCCGTACAGTTTGCAAAATTACGAAATACTCACGCCACAATAGTGATCTTAAAACAATATTTTTGTAGCGTGACTATTTCGTAATTTTGACGGCTGAACGGACATACGGCTATAAGCACGAATCCAGCTTAATTATGATGCTAATTCTTTTTATGCACAGGAATGCAGTTAGGGACAAAAAAAGAAAAGATGAGCTCACGCAGATAATGCTTTCAGCTTTCTAAGGGCCTTTTCATAAAATAATATTACATGAATTAGATTAACTAGATTAACTTCATACCTTAACATTATGATTAAAACTTAAATTCATAAAATTTTGCGAGCAAATGCTGATGACACAATTTAATAGTTGTACAAAGTTTCATAAACTCATAATCTTATGTTGACTCACTTAAGTTAATCTAGTTAATCTCATCCAGTTAATACATTTTGAAAAGGCCCTAAGAGTCAGAACAAGTTGCAGTCAAATACGATCAGCTGTGAAACGTCAACGCATTATTATAGCTTACACGGCATTATTTAAAGTGTGAAAAAAAGCAGAACAGACAAGCTCGAGTTTACTACGCCTGTCACGATTCAAGCTAGAGGTGTCAAGAACAGCTGACGCAAGAAAAAAACCACTCCAATCAGTCTGAAGATATTAAAGCTGTTCAGCAAGCAGTTGAGGAATCGCACCGTGTTGAACAATCTTAGCTCCAAAGGGAACAGAACACGATAGGATAGTTTGGTATATCTATTCAGCTGCTCGACGTATTTGAAACGCTTCAGGTGTAACGCCAATATCGTCGGAAGCTTTTTAATTCGCATACTGAAAAAAAACAGTACCAAATGAATAAATTTACACTATTTAATAATTATGCAGAATTAGAATCAAAGGTATCAATTTTGGCATTATAACTCTAGTGCTCTGACCGAGATAAACTATCCAACCTTTCAACACGCAACTGTCAACAACTAACGCCTGGTACCTTCTGGACTAAAGTGTACCAGACCTATCAAAGCTTTACTTTTACCTACTTTACTCAGTTGCAGAAAAATGATTGGTTTTTAAAGTCTTATATACTTTCGGCCCATAAATTGACAAAAAACCTAAATTTACCAAAAAAATGCCTATATCTGCAGAACTTTATACGCAGGCGTATATAATATAGGCATCCTCACCAAGATAGACATGTATAGAGTACACATCGGACTCCAACGTCATAACTAAAATCTTTCAAAAATAATATGTGACTTCTTTGGTTGACGGTTACAATCAAAAGGTTCCAACAAAAGTACAAGTATATATATTCATCGGACTCCAACATCATAATTATAAAATGTTTCAAAAATATGCCTTTTTGGTTGACTGTACAAGAACAAAGGTATTGATAAAGGTGTACCGTTTCTGTGCCTCCTGTTTGGAGCAGCAGGAGTCGCAGTAGTACTTCTGCTCGGCGCAGAGAGTCTCGGTGGAGGAGAAGACACGAAGGCAGTGAGTGATGGACGCGTTCTGGTCCACGTCCACGGAGAGGTCCAAAAAGTCTTCGTCCTTGCTACTCACCTAAACACAAACAACAAGACATTGTTCAAATCAAATTAATTTACTATTATTACAAGTGGTCGAATGCGATCCCGAATACCGATCCCGATCCCCATCCCCAACGCAAATCCCGATCCCGAACTTCACTCCCGTTCGATCACTAATATTATCACTATTGATTGTTCATGCTCTCAAAAAGCTAATAATCCGTAAAAATTAGGATTTTTCAAAATTATAGAATTTTTATACCTGCTAAGTTGTCAATTTAGCAAAACGCAAAACGATTTAAAACGTATTACAATGTGATATGTTTTCTTCGTAAAACGCAAATTTGCACAATTTAGATAGTCATGATTTGTGAAACTGAACTATTTGCTATTTTTCTTTTGGACATCGTAGCATTTTTCATAACATAATGTTTTTGTTTTTCATATGACGTTGTCAAAAGATAGTCAATTCAAATAAATCTATAGGAAACTGAGTAATCAGCACTAAGCACTTTACCATTTACATATAATTATTTGTGTACAGTTTTGTAGTCATTTGATATTGTTATGTCTGTGTGAACTTCGAAGACCTATGCTAAATTGCTAACTTAACTTCATACAGGCATTTTTTCACGTTTTATTTGTTGGAAAAAACTTCCGCAAAAACCTGCCAACTGCCATTAACATGCTGATTTTCTTACGAATAATTTTAACTGCAACTTGAAAATTTACTGAAATAACGTCAAGAAAAATACGACCTTAGTTGACACACAATAATTGCAAGCATGAATCCCAATTAGTATACATTTCAGTTCAGCATTTTTTAAGAACAAGTATATAAATATATCTACTGCCAAACGTACCGTTTCACAGTTCAAGCACCGGGTCTCATTGGTGAGTGTTCCCTGGAATATTTCATGGATCCAGGTGGGCAGTTCCCCGCCCCTCGGCCCCCCGCCGCCCCCCTGCGACCCGTCCGCCCCGCTCTGCTGCAGGCCCCCCGCCACAGGACTAACGCTGTTCCCCGTTGACTTCACCTTCCCATTCGTTCCGCTCAAGCTCACTTTGTCCGTTTTGCGTTCTTCTGAATCATATAGCACATATAAATAGCACACACATCACTAATAGCACAAAATGATTAGCATATGGCGTGATTATTTCGTCATTTTGCCGGGCTGAACACATACGACGGTAAGTATGAATCGACCCTAATGGCTATAGAGCAAGTATTTGAAAAAATAATAGTGCTGATTGCTGATGAAAGTAGCTGCCACTGATGAATTTCATAAACGGGAAGACAATTAAAACTCCTACAAGATAACAACCCTATATCTCTGTGTCAAATAGTTGGGTTGACTATGTCTGTGCATCGGAGTTGAAGAAATAACACAATATTAAATAATTATTGAATTACAGATACACAATACGAAGTTAAGATATTTCTGTATCCCAAAATCTTCCTTAGTTCACTTTTAATACAAATTAAACCAGTGAGTAGTTTAGTTAGTCACAACCACAAGGATGAAAAGCTAATGTAATTGTCAAGTTACATATTGATAGTTACCTTGCAAAATATCTGCGATGGTATTTAATAAATAATTCAAAAATTCGTGCGCATCTTGCTGCATATAATTATCGAATAGTTCTGAAATAAATCAAGAGGGTGCACTTGTACAATAGTACAAGTACTGTAATACAAGTACTGTAATATATTATTCACATTTTTTACTATCAAAATCAATAAGTATATCCCAGTATGTTTCGGAATAGAAGTTTTGCAAAAGAAAGCAATTAAAAATCATTCAAATCATCAAATCAAAACTTTCTAAACATTGCACTTGTTTTAATTTGGTAGTTTCAAATTTGCAATTAATATTTCACAACATGAGTCATTTAGACTATGATGAAATAATTTATCGACGCTACAAATTTCCTTGAGGTGTCTGACGAAAGTCGCGTGTGTAGTACGCTAAAGATCAATGCGTGAGTTTATTGGTCGCTAACAATTGGCATCGCTTGGAAATACCATCAATTATATAACCTCCGATGTGTAAAACATTGAAATCACTGCGATTTCTGGACTAGCTGCAGACTATATATAGTCAGAGGGGGTAAAAAAATACGATCGAAAACATGGGGTAAAAAAAATACACCCCCTCCAAGAAAAACCTCAACAGGTAAATGCCTGTTGAATACATACAAAGGAAGCACTACTAGTTCTACATTACTTAAACATATTACCTAGTCATGATCTGTCGTTAGCTTATAATACGAAGCTGACGAAATCATGCACCCAAAATATGGCTCATTTAACAAGAGCCAACAAAATTTTCACAAGCTTCTCTTGTCGCGTGGTCTAGCTGTTTTCCCACACTAGCTGCGCATATGGCATAGTCGACTACCCTTCTTGCACACTGTGAATGGTTCTTCTGTATTGGTTCTGGTTGGCGCCTACGGGAGCCATATTTTTTTAACCCCCCATTTTTGGTCGATTTGTGGGGAAAAAAATACGGATACTTTTTGCCTTCATGTTGTGTTTTTAAACCAAAACAACTTCATTTGCTTAAAAAAGTAAGCGCAGGAAGGTGCTACGGCCTCCAAGTGTACTACGACCACCGACTGCTAACAGAGCGGTGCCAGCTACACTAGGGTATTCAAATTATGAGCTCAGCTCAGCTACATAAATACACATACAGATGCACATATGCCCAAGTTGCGAAACTGATTATAATATTGGTTATTCACTCCTTAAAATACAAAATCTGGGAACAATATATTGTACAACACTATTTGAATATTGACAGCAATGAAGGGAAATGTAACTAATTTAAGACTACATTTAAGTATGCAAAAACAATCAAGCAGGGTGTCACCACAAATTTTAGCGTTCCGCGGTACAATTTTTACGTCAAATGATTCAGTTTACCGCAAAAAAATAATACGTAAACGGAAAAAATTTTGAAAAAAATTTTTAAAAAAGAGTGTAGTGTAAAAAATAGTTGTGGTGTTCTTGGGGCTTTAATTCCAGTGGCCTTTTCTTTTATGTGCGAGTTTAATTAAAAAAATCAGTAAGTTCGAGTTGAGTTTCATAACGGTTGAAGCATTTTGGTCTGCGTTCCTGGTATGAGTCAGAATCGACCCGTATTTTTTCCCCGCGACCGTATTTTTTTCCCCCAAAAATGGGGGTAAAAAAATACGTTTATATTTCGATTTACATAAAATTAGTAATGCAGAGAGAAAAGTTTAATATGTGGTTTTGTAGAGCAACTCCGCGAGGTATTGTCGGAAAAAAGTTTGCCCGATAAACTTAATCCAGGAAAGCAAAAAACCTTGTACTCATATTTTGTATTTTTTTACCCCATCTGACTATACCTAATAAATTGTAGAATTCTGTAAATAAAAAAAGCATGCCATCGGTAATTTTTTTTAAAATAAGTGAGCCAGTAACTTAAGCTTTTTGACAGTCAATATTGTTAGACACTACTATAAAAAACATTTTTTACAAGCAAAATTGCGAACCATTTTCCTTCTTCAATCGTCCCACGAACTTCTTTGGTGCAATAGTGCCAACTTTTTTCTTATGTGATGCAATATTGTGAAACAAATCGGCGAGACATGTTAATAAGTTCTCCTTCTGGCTGCCTGAAATGAATCAGAATCAGATAGATTATTACATAACAAATTGCGTTATAGTCAGCCGCACAGATATACGCAGGGGGGGGCTCAAGCCCCCAACTCCAGACTTGAAATTCCGAGGCAAGCCCCACCTCAGATTTGACCCACCGAGGGAAATCCCCCTCCTAGATGCTTCAAAAGGAACTCCTCCAAAACTCAGTATTTGCCCGAGACTGCTGTAAAATGATTATAAATAAGCACAAAGCAAATAAATTGCTAAAAACATTCAAGTTTTGCAAAAATTTCCCGTTTTGTGGCAAAATTTTTTGTGGAGTTTTTGCGAGTTCAAGTCTTTCAAACGTCGGGACAAATCTCCTCTGAAACCTTGAAAAATCACAGTCAACCCCCACCCCCGACTGAGACCCCGTGTACGTGTATACATGGCTAGCCAGGAGGAAGTCCCCTTAAAGCCATTACTAGAATTTGAGAGTATACCATTTAGAACCATACAACCGTTGACGTTGAAACGACCGTTCGCGACTTCACAAACTGGCAAACGAGCATAAAATAATAGCAGTCTATAGAAATTAACCCAATTGTGAATGTTCCCGTGATGAAATAGTTAAAAAACCAATCATGAAGTCTATAGATATTTATATTTGTCTTAGGCCAACTGAACTACAGCGGCCTCAGATAACGAATCTTACAGTTACACACAGACTCACCCGATTTTTTCAGCAGCTGTCTGTAGGACAGGACTCGCTCCCTGAATGGTCGACAAAAATACAGTGCCTGAATTACTGAATTACAGTAGCACGTATTGCCGAACTGAAAGAAGACGCATCACATAAGTGTATTAGTGAGGTTGACAAATACTAACTGCCTATTCACAATTCACTATTCACTTCTCAACAGTTGGATGAAGAATACAGACTAAAAAAGCCCGGCTAGTGGCATTGAAGGGCCAGCGACCGAAATGAAGGTCCAAAACCAATGGGAGGCTCCCTCCTCACTACAAATATGCCAGACTTCGTGGAGGATACACTATAAAATCTTCAAAAACCTTAAAACGGTTCTAGTCTCTGCGCACTGCCTCTGCAAAAAAATTTCTTGCACTTTCTGGTGCAAATTGCACACTAAAAACTGTGCCTATGCGTAGCGTTTGTGCTGAACACCCCCCTCTGACTCCCGCAAGCTAAACAAGGCAAAAACAATCGCGAAGAGTGGTAGATAATCCAATTCTAAACCAAAAACATAAAGAGACTCGAACTAGCCACAACGACTAAATAAGAGGCCAAAAATAATGAAGAAAAAAATTTAAATGAAATCTAATAACAGGAATTATTTATATAATAATGGGTTTTCTTTAATCTGTGTGCATAATTGTAATTTAATTTTAGTATGCAAAATTTCATTTTTTGCGCAAAGCACAGGCAAAGTTTATTTAGCGACAAATCATATAAAAATGCGTTTTCTTTGCCTACATACACGCAAATATAGGCGTTATTAAATTTATACCTCTACAGGTACGTACGTATCAGTGGCGTACCCAGACAAAAATTTCGGGGGGGGGGGATAACACTGTACAAATTCCAAATGCTGTTATCAAAGATTGTCTTACGGACATCCTGTTAGGAACAGACAAAAACTATAAAGCACCTCAACATACATAAGAACGGCAAGTTTTGAGCTTTCAATTGGTGTTCTGAAACAATCAAAACCATCAACATAACCGAAGTTCTAGCAACAAGCCAAATCAACAAGGACTCCAATGGGCAAAATGAAATTGAGCCAGTAAAACAATCTGAAAGTTTATTCGAAACTAATTCAAAAATTCATAAAAATTACATGAATTAATAAGTGCAGTTTCAGAAGCTTTTGATTAGTGTATTGTAACGTTCAAAAAGGCGTTACCTTTAACTAGTAAAGTTACAGGCGAAAATGGTCAGTGAACCAAATGCGCCAAGTAACAAAGTCAAGTTGTCCGGTACGGGGACAGTCCTGAAAAGTGTTATCCAAAATTCATGGATTTAGCGGATTTAGCAAAATTTAGGATTTAGCAGATTCAGCAATTCAGGTTCAAACGCTTTATGCAAAATTGTTTGTATTTATTGGATTTATAAGGATTTAGGCGCGCGCTGAATCCGCTAAATCGGCTGAATCATCGAATTTTGGAATGACCACCCGAAACGGTTCGGAGCGCTAAAAGATGCCGCTAAATCAAATCCGCTAAATCCATTTGAATCGGGGCTAGAAATATTTCAAAATATATATATAAAGAACAATGACTTATCTTTTACTAAAAAAGTTGTGTAATCGGCTGCTTTCGCCAACCTACCCCTAAATTCGCATTACAAAATGCAAGATCACTAAGCCACAACGTTGCAGGGGTCTGGGGCGGCAATCTTAGACCGAATGAGTGTCGTATTAGACAAGTGCAGCATCATGTCCTTCATGCATACCTGCATCGGCCTTGATGAAAGACAATAACAAGGAATGGTGACCCGCAGGAGTTGCAGGTGCGGACGCCACATGCAAGAAAAAAATTCAAATTGTTTTTAGGTTAAATTTGGTCACTGAAGACGAAACGGAAATTTGTTAGTTTTTCGGCCTGGCAATAATCTGCAAAGGGGGGACCCTTCTGTGAAAATTCACTGGTAAAAAAATCAAGGATATCCCAACCCCTGCGTACGCCCTTGTTACGTATATACATATAATTGTACCAGTGGCAGATCCAAGAAATGTTTCAGGTTGTGTGGAGCAATTCCCTCTACTCTGTGAGAAGATTAGTTTAAAAACGTAGATGCCGTGTTTTTCGGTGTTAAGGGCAGCTAGGGAGCTAAAGACCATACATGTAACGGGGTCAAAATTTTTTGGGGACATCTTGGGCCAAATTTTGGGAACCTTACGCCCCAGACTGACCAAAAATCCCTAAATTTTGCAAAATTCTCCCAAAAAGTGACACTTTTACTAAAACTTTGCAGGGGACCCACCCCCGGGCCCTCGATTTTGGGGGCTCCCCCATCTCCCCCCTCGTACATGTATGCTAGAGACATTGACTAGAGAAAATTTGAACACGCCGTTACGCAAATCATGCAATGGGATAGTTGCACCAAATTACAAATCTTACAATTGGAACAATGTAAGTGCACAATCAGGTGATTAGTTACTAATTCATTATATAATTTCATCACGAATCATCTGATTTTCCACTTACAGTTATCTATAAGACTTGTAAGTTGGTGCAACGACCACCTGCACGCTGGTCAGCTTTTGCCAAAAACTTGTATAAAGAGTTGCCACCGTTGAGTATGTCTCCACCAGTGATGCCAGTAGACGCAGGGGCCTCGGGGCGGCAGCTTTCCAAGAATTTTTTTCGATTTTGTATTAAAAACAGTGCATTCTGACCTTAGTGTATCACAGGGCCCGTAAGCCACTCTGCATTATTGTGCTAACTTTTAATTTTTGTGTGCACCTGACTGGATCTCAACCTTGCCGTCAACCGATGACCGGCGTTCCATAATGCTATATATATAACATAGTTTTGATGAATATGCGCATATATACTACCGCTAGAAATAAATAGTAATTTTAATACACCAACTCACGTTGACAAGGCCAAAATAATGCTCATTAATTGGAAACTGATCGTTCACAATTTCCTTTTTAACTGGGACGCATTTGCTCCCCTGAAATAAACAGACAAAATCATATATATATATATATATATATATATATATATATAAATATGTTTATATGTTTTAGTCACGTTAATAAAAATTGCAAAAACAAAAAATATTGTGCTCGTGGAGAGGAGAAAACTAAATTCCCCGCCGCAATGAACTTCTTAGCTAAATATCACTATGTAAACCGTCCTTGTATTATCCGTACGGGCACGGGCTAAGTTTCCTTACTGAACCACAATTTGCCACAATGTAATTAACCAGGGAATTAACCAAATAAATTTAATAATCAACTGATTTTATTATACATAAGCATACATGTACACGGGGTCTCGGTCTGGGGGTGGCTTGTCCCGAAATTTTTCGACACTTTAGGGTGTGCTTGTTTCCCCGATATTTTGTCCCCAAAAACGCGAAAATTTCCAATTTTTGCCTAAAAATGTGAAATTTTTTGCAAAATTTCGATATTTTTAGCAATTAGTTTTTTTTTTTTTGTCATTTTTGAAGCATGGCTTTACGGCGATTTGAAGCGATTTTGCTGGATTTCAGAGAGGGGGGCTTGTCCCAACCGTTAAATCTGATGCGGGCATTGTCCCAGAATTTCAAATATGGGGGGGGGGCTTGCCCCCCCGGAGTTCCCCCCATGTACATCTGTGTACATAAGTAATTCTCTTTGACAAGCCTGCCATGAAACGTAATGCATAAGAAACAGTCACTCACCATCGCTTTAAAACAGGATATTTCGCGAGCCAGCGCCACTATATAGGCTTTATGTCCCACAGTGATATCTTCCAAAAAAGTTCAACCCAGCATTCGGTGGAGTATATATGTATCTTGACGTGGTCAAGTTACTAAAACCAAGTTCACGGCCATATGACTTCACGAGGTCACATCAAACTTGATTATACTTAAATCTAAAAAAATATATAAAAGGTATATATATATATATATACATATAAATATATATATATATATATATATATATATATATATATATACATATAAATATATATACATATAAATTGTAATGCAGAAGCCAACACTGAAAAACCCATCCCGGTTTTATTGGCTTAGGGAGGTGCAATATGTATTTATGTATATTTGCATATACGTATATATCTATATATATATATATATATATATATATATATATATATATATATATATATATATATATATATATATATATATATATATATATATATACCATTTTTTGTGTGCAATAAAGCACCCTGAGCCCAGCATCATACAAGAGTTTGAATTTGAAACTATTTCTGATCATGTTTACCATGTTTATGGGGAATCGAAATCCGCACATTGACGTGAAACATTTATTGAGGACTTATATAGGAGTAGTTTTGTGCGTTTCTTCAATAACTGTCAGTAAATGGAAATTGTCAGTCTCCGTTAAAGTTGACACCGTTGTCGTCAGTTTGGTGCAAATGGAAAAAAAGATATATAGCCGTCGCCCGTCTGTATATACAAAAGATAGCCAAACTAAGTCAAAAACTGAGAACTTTGGGGTTTTTGGATGAAAACGTTATTGACTAAACTTGCTGGCAGTGCTAATACTTTTTTGGCCGTTCAAATTAATTTACTAACAAAAATTTGCCAAAAAATTTTAGATAAGTCTCTAAGTCACCAAATTTTGTTCGAAAATAAAACAATTTCTTTGTGTGTTTCCAGCAGGGTTTTTTTTAGTCAAAAATGGCGTCATTTGCAGAAATGAAACTTAAAAATGACGTTCAGAAAATAAAAATGACGAAGCTTTGACGAAGCGTTTTGAGCAAATGTTGACGCTGATTTGACCAAATTCGGCCTAAAAATTGAAAAAATCTCCAATTTTTTTCTGGGGGCTCCCGCCCCCAGACCCCTGCAACTTAGTGGCTTGTTATTAGCTTTCACCAAAGTCTCTGCATGTGTACACGAGTACATTTACCTATCTAGTACACTAATCTGATGTGACGTTGTGCTTCTGACGTGATTCGCTTTTAATTTACCGGCTCGAAAAAATTTCAGTTATATTATATAGTCTCCACTTGACCAAGTTTGACCTAAAAAAAGAGAAAAATCTCCAATTTTGTTTTTGAGGTTTGTCTCTCTTAAGGCCGGTTCATACTTGTCCTTAAGGACATAAGGACAGGGAAAAGGACAAATTTGTGTCAGATGCTACGGAAAATTTACACAAGCGTTTCCGATAATTTTCTGCATACAATATGGATGTGACCCAGACTCTCTTCATGCCAAACGTTAATTTTATTTGGCCAGGTAATTTCTTTGGAATCGCTTCGGGACAAAAAGATAAGGACAGGGACAAGGGCAAGTCTGGAACTCGGGCTTTAGACCCCTTCATCTTTGGCTTACTCTTCTTGGTATTCCGAGTTCAAACTTTAGCTCTGATGTTTTCGGTTGGCCATAATTAGTATATATAATGGTCGTGTTTCCAGTTCATCGCTTTTTGCCTAAAACTGCAAAAAAAATTTTATTGCAGCTACAATTTACGAACGCCAATAATTGTGCCACGTGCCTCAGTACTCTTTTCAAAATTCTAAAAAGCTCCTGTAAGTAACCATTTTTACAATCACTGTTGCTTAGAATTGCTTTTTCAATGCAAATTTTACTTCGAAATTCCAAAAATGCTCCAGCTTCTGGGGGATGCCGCCCCAAGACCTCTGCAACTACAAGTTCTGCTTAGAATCGCTTTTCAATGGAATTTTATGTTAAAATTCCAAAAAAAGCTCCAGCTTCTGGGGGCTGTCGCCCCCAGACCCCTGCAACCACTCTGATTTTTACAATAGCTGTTGCTTAGAATTGTTTTTCAATGCAAATTTTATTTCAAAATTCCAAAACAATGGTCCGGCTTCGGGGGGCTGCCGCCCCCAGACCCCTGCTTTCCTGCAACCACTCTGTTTTTACGACAAGTGCTGCTTAGAATTGCTTTTTCAATGCAAATTTTATTATTTCAAATTTCTAAAAAGCTCCAGCATCTCCAGAATGATTAAGGTGGCACTCAAGGGAACCGACTTTGGAATTTAGTTTTTTTCAGCGACATTTTTGACCATAATGTCTTGAAAAAAGTTGTTCAGAATGAAAAGAGCTTTCATTTGATGTGGATAGCTTTCATTTGATGTGGATATTGTGATAATTTTTTTTTTAAATTTTGTGGACAACTTTGTATATAGTCGAAGCATAAAAATTTTTGTTTCAATACAAAACGATTACTCATATCACTGAAATACGCGGTTTCTTAGCTTTAAATTGATGTATTAAATACAAGAATACGTTGAAGCTTTGCTGAGTTATTTAGCCGTGAAAAAAGCAAATCAAAGATGAAAAACCTAAAAAGCTGATAAATCTTTGAAAATGTCAAATTTTTGATTTAATTTCTTAAAAAACTGAGTATGGCTTTTGGTAATTTTCTCAACGGGAATATGCAGTCCTAAGAAAGGTCTAATTTTTGAAAAAGTGAAATGTGTTGGCAAACCTTACATTTTTGCGTAGCGAAATTGACTACTTTTTTGGACCTGGGTCCCAGCTGCCGATTGCGATCGAGTTGAAAATTTGCACAATGACAGGGTAGGTCGAATTTCCAGTGTAAATTAACACTGGAAGGGCAGGTAAGTCGATCAGCTACCGTATTCGGCGCAACTGAGGCGGGCGGGGAGAAATTCAAACTGACATTTTTTCACCGTGAAAACACGTTTGTATAGGTTTTTGCATGCGCTGAGTTGATTGTATACCTTTTCGTTGATTTATACCTTTTCGAAAAAATTCAATTTTTGTCGAAAATCATCGTTTTTCGACATTAGGGCTAATCGTCCAAAATTATGACCAATACAGTCGTAATATCAGCCTTAAGTTTGATCGTCATAAAGTAGCACATAATAATATATGTAATATATATATATAGTTTTGTTAGCAACATATTATTTAGCTCATTTGTACTAAAAGTCGTAATTTTGCCAACTGAAAAAAGAGGCGAAAAGCGCGGATCCAGAAGGGGGGCGCGGGGGGCGCGCGCCCCCCCCGAAATTTTTTCAGATTGAAATTTTACACAAGGGTCCCCCCTTTGGTTTTTATTGCCCGACCGAAAAAATTTCCGATACGTCTCCAATTGACCAAATTTGCTCTAAAAATCAAAAATTTCTCCAATCTTTTTGCTGACCCCCGCAACTTTCTAGCTTACTGGTCCTTGTTATCATCTATCATCAAAGCCTATGCATGTCTACAAGAGTACATGTTGCATTTACTTGTGTAATACACTGCATGATACTCTGATCCCAGGGTTTTTTGGGCAAAATACGGGGCAAATGCTAAGGATTTAGAAATTTGGCTCACCAAGTTTGTATACCATAATGTATGGTACCCCTGCTCAGTGGCGTAGCCAGAAAAAAATTTCGGGGGGGAATGACTTCTCGATTTTTTGAAATGTGCTAAAATGCACTTAAATGCAATTTTAACGCAAAAAACGACACAAATTAGCATATTTCGTTCAAAAACAACGCTATTTTCCGGCCGGAGCTGCATCGAAAGTAAAATTGGAGCTAAAAAAACCGAAAGTTACAAAACTGCTGGACCGACAAGAGTGCAGAAGCTAGCAAATTTGAAATCTTTAAGAAGATTTTTGACATTACAAGCCGCAAAATTACTAAAAATGTCATTTTGGTACAATAAAACAGCTAAAAGGGTACATTAAGCACTGTATTAAGCAAATAAATAGTGTACAATGCGCCCATATACACATGCACACGCTTTAATGGAACACAAAAGCAAGAAACATTGAGCCACCAGGTTGCAGGGGTCTGGGGCGGCAGCCCCCAGAAAAAAAAATTAGGGAAATTTTTGATTTTTAGGCCAAATTTGGTCAACTGGAGACGTATCCGAAATTTTTTCCGGCCGGACCATAAAAACCAAAGGGGGGACCCTTGTGTAAAATTTCAGTCGGAAAAAATTTCGGGGGGGGGGGGAATTCCCCCCATTCCCCCCCCTGGCTACGCCCCTGCCCCTGCTGGTCTAATACACTGATGTGACGTTCCCCATTTGTTTTAATTTCCAGGTTGGAATGGAAACAATTTCTGATACGACTAACTGTGTGTTTTAACCGCAACTGTGTGTTTTGATAAAAGTTACAGATTTTAGAGGATATCCTGGGGTCAAAAACAGAACAGGTGCCCAGCTTCTGGGGGCGGCCCCCGCACCAGTAAATTTGTATTGTATTTGTAATGACCGAGGGGGGGTGGTCGCGCCCCCCCCCCGAAAAAAATTCCTGGATCCGCCACTGGGCGAAATATATATACATAGTTAAATTGAGCTGGCATATCAAAAGTTTTCGTTTCTTTTCGCGTAGACAATGAATTAATTACATTTTCATAGAAAAATAAGCATCATTTAGGCATAAGTAGGGACTTTTAATGAAAGCGAATACCATAAATACGATTTGAAAACATCACTGTTGCTCAGCAGCAAGCTGGCACTGACGTGACAGTCAATTTCGGTTTAAAAGTGCAGCTTTATTTATGATTTCACAGTAGCAAGTGTCCTTTTATTTGATGCAAGCAACTAAGACTAAGCCTTTTCTGACCCACCTACTAAGCCTCAGCCTAAGCACTAACCCTCAGCCTAAGCACTAAGCCTAAGCCCAACCTAAGCCTAAAACTAAGCACTAAGCCTAAGCACTAAGAATAAGCCTGAGGCCTAAATTTAAAAAAAAAACAAGCTAAGAAGCATCAGGAATAACCGTAACGCACTAAAAAACGCCAACTGGCTTCATATTTTAAAAAAACTTTGCAGCTATAGCGCAGAATTTGCAGTAAACCTTACTTGCGCTGTAACGCTTCAATCAGCCTGATCCTGGTAGCTTCAGAAAAAGTTTTGTAACTTGTCAAAGCCTGAACTGATTCACAAAATTTTTTCAGCATTTAGTAGCTTAGAAGTTCAGCTTTCAATGGTAGCAGCAGGTCTTTATTTGATTCAGTATTTTTGCATAAATACAATTTTGCGCAAAAAAATTAATGTAAAGTTTAATTTTTGGACAAAGTTTAATTTTCAGCTAACGCTTACATCCAACAAACTTCTAACCTAGCCTATTCGAAAGAGCGATCAATTTTGACCCCACCTGGGTTTGGGAGATATAGGGGGACTCCGAATCATTAGTCGAAAAAATGCCGTTTTTCCGACTTATTCGACCCCTAAGGGTTTTAAAACCAATAATTTATTTCACTTCAGATTTTTATTAAAAGGGGCGACAACTATTTTGGCGGCTAGAGATCAGATTGGGGGCATGGCCGACGATGGAGGTTTTATATTTTTGGGGTGGGGTAGGAAGCGAATTATAATCGAAAATAATTTTTCCCCCCCAACCGAATGTAAACCTAGGGGGAAGCATTTTTGCTTCAAGAACCCCTATATATTTCATTTTTTGGATTTTTTAGCCTGAGAATCCTGCCAACTAAGAATAGACGATGCCTTAAAACATCATAACGCACTCAAAACTATCCAAAAGCAAAGATTATAACAATTTTTGGCTTCGAACCTTGGCCTACCACTTCCATAAACACTGAAAATGCAATTTTCAAGGGGTCATACGACCACAGAAAATCCATTTTTTGGATAGGGGTTCTATTACAAAAAATGCTTCCCTCAAGGTGCTCTACTCCAAAAAATAGGTATACTATCCCCCCCCCCCCAACTGCACTTGATCCGGCTTATGGTATTCATAAAAATCAAGCTCGAACTAAGATCCCGGCTTCAGTGATTATTTTGTTGATTCATGAACACCGAAAAGCTCGGATGAAAAGCTAGTAGAGCTAGATAGGCTTCAAAAAGCTTGGATTGACAAAAAAGCTCGGATAAAAACCCAAGCTTGTGCTCAGGCTGGCTGGGCGGGCTTTTTATCCAGGCTTTTTCGGGTTAAATGCAGTTGGGGGGGAAATAGTTGACCTATTTTTTTGAGTAGAGCACCTTGGAAAAAGCATTTTTGCTTAAAGAACCCCTATTTTATTTTTTGGATTTTCTGAGATATAAACCCCCGAAATCTGAACCCTCAGTGAGAAACGTTTTCGCAATTTTTTTCCGAAGCCCTTGTTTTTTTCCGTTCTAATCGTGTCTAAATGGTGTCAGATTATATATTGTTTACAAATTTTTATAATCAAAACAAAGGCTTTTTGACCGAGTTCCTGCCGAAAAATTGGCCAAATTCGCCAGAAACGTCCAAGTTTTGACCAAATTCAAACTTGGCCTTAATTTAGGCTTGGGCTTAGGCTTAGTATGGGGCTTAGGCTTAGGCTTAGGTTCAGGCTTAGGCTTAGGCGTAGGCGTAACTGATTGTGGACCTTTTCTAGCCAATTTATTTTTGCATTCTTAAAATTTTTCTTTGTTAAACAGTGTCTTAAAAATAAGGATTACAAAACTCTAAAAAATTTGAGATATATATATCGCTATATAGATGATATAACGGTTCTAAATGATAATAATACTTTTCAATGTTGTTACGGTAGTATATATCCCAAGGAGTTAACATTAAATAAAGAAAATGAGTCCCCCTTGAGAGCTAATGTTCTGGATATAGATACTACCGTTTTGAATAATAAATTTAATTGCATTAAAACTGAGGGTTATATCTTTTATGTTTCAAAGTACCCTCCAATTGAAAGCAATATAGCAAGAACTGTAATTTATATATAATGTATATGTACTTAAATGAATTACGTAGATATATAGTAATCAGCAGTTCTTCAGCTAAATTTATTGAAATAACTACAGTGCTTATCAATAAATAGATAAGCAAAGGTTATACCCGAAGAAAATTGAAAGAAAACTTCTTTCGATTTGCAAATAAAAATAAAAGTTTATTTGTTAACTTGGGAATTACAAATATTGATAGTATCTGGCATAAGTATATAAATGGATAATTTTTTTCCCTAGCAAATTTCTTATTAATTTGCATTGCACAATGACTCCACGTCCTTCAGTGCAGTTTATTAATAATGAATTCAATATATTTGCCATGGTTCCCCATGCCTGGTGCACCAGGTGACCCATGGAGATAGGACGCATGGGGCTTCGAGCACCTATCCAAGAAATATATTGAATTTGATATCACGTATACGTATAACGTATACTTCATCAAATTTATATACTACTGCATCATTCAAAATATATTTTCCCAATATTTTTTCAAAAAAAGTTATTACCAAAAAAATTTCAATTTTGTACTTTTATTTATTATATAGAGGTAATTATATAGTATATAATTATTTCAGTCAGATATGGCTGGGACGGAGGAAGATTACAGCACAGCGGAAAGCATTGAAGACAACGGATTCAACTTCGAATATCAACTGAAGAAACCCAACTCATCAAGTACAAGTAAGCATATATAACCCAATCCCCCCTATATATTAGGTACTAAAAAATAGAAATTTTCAGGAAAAATTCTGCCAGCTCAGCCTAGAGAATCCTGCCATCTAAGCCTAGACGATGGCTTAAAACATCATAACGCACTCATAACAATCAAAAAACAAAGATTATAGCCATTTTTGGCTTCGAACTTTGGCCTACGTTCACTTCTAAAAACACTGAAAATGCAATTTTCGGATCAAGTGCAGTTGGGGGGAAAATAGTGGACCTATTTTTTTGAGTAGAGCACCTTGAGGGAAGCATTTTTTGTAATAGAACCCCTATCCACAAATTTGGATTTTCTGAGCTATGACCCCTTGAAAATTGCATTTTCAGTGTTTTTGGAACTGAACGTAGGCCAAAGTTCGAAGCCAAAAATGGCTATTATCTTTGTTTTTGGATAGTTTTGAGTGCGTTATGATGTTTTAAGGCATCGTCTAGGCTTAGTTGGCAGGATTCTCTAGGCTAAGCTGGCAGGATTTTTTCTGAAAATTTCGATTTTTTATTGCCTAAGCCTGAGCCTAAGCCTAAGCCTGAACCTAAGCCTAAGCCTCAGCGGTCAAAAATTGGACGTTTCTGGCGAATTTGGCCAATTTTTCGGCCGGAACCCGGTGAAAAAGCCTTTGTTTTGATTCTAAAAAATTGTAAACAATAATCTGACACCATTTAGTCAGACACGATTAGAACGGAAAAAACAAGAGCTTCGGAAAAAAATTGCGAAAACGTCCCTCACTGAGGGTTCAGATTTCGGGGGTCGTACCTCAGAAAATCCAAAAAATAAAATAGGGGTTCTTGAAGCAAAAATGCTTCCCCCAAGGTGCTCTACTCAAAAAAATAGGTCCACTATTCCCCCCCCCAACTGCATTTAACCCAAATTTTCAAAGAGTCATAGCTCAAAAAATCCAAATTTGTGGATAGGGGTTTTATTACAAAAAATGCTTCCCTCAAGGTGCTCTACTCCAAAAAATAGGTCACCTATTTCCCCCCCTCCCCAACTACACTTGATCCGCTTTTTCAAGACTTACTGCTAAAAGGTGCAGGTTCGGCGGGGGGGGGGGAAATTCAAACTCACATTATTCAATGTAAAAAACACGTTTTTATAGGTTTTCGGACGCGCTGAGTTCATTTTTAGCCCTTTCCAAGCAAAAAAACGTGGATTTATTGCTTTTCAAAAAAAATCAAATTTTGTCGAAAATCATCATTTTTCGACATTCTGGGGCTAATTTTCGAAAATTTTCACCGATACAGTCGTAATATCAGTCTTAAGTTTGATCATCATAACGCAACTTATAATATTATATTTAATTCAGCTTTGTTTCCAAAATATTATGCTCATTTATACCAAAAAATAATTTTTCAAAATATATAATAGGCGAAATATGTATCGTTAAACTGAGCTCACATATAAATTGTTATTGGTTCTTTTTGCATAGACAATAAATTAATTACATTTTCTGAAGAACAATAGCCATTTTTAGTTAAAAGGAGCAATTTTTAATAATGAAGAATACCATAAATACGAATTCAAAACGTCACTGCTGCTCAGCAGCACGCTGGCGCTGATAGCTAGGGATGTCGCGGATGTGACTTTTTTGACATCCGCGGACGCGGATGCGGATGTTGACTTCTGACATCCGCGCGGATGCGGATGCGGATCTTGTTAGAATACGTTCTAAACAAGTTATGAGCCGAATTTTTGAAAAATTTTTCACCAAAAAATACATAATATACTAAAAATAGCAAGTATGAATGCAAGAATGCAAGTACTAAGGAATGAGACTTAGATAAAACAGTTTTTATCGAAGTTGTGCATTCATTATACATATCTTCTGAGCCATGCGCAGCCATCAAAAGTTTGGTTAAAACGCTATTGGTTAACTTTATGCCAACTCAAAGGCTATCAATCAGCGTGACCCTCTGGCAACGTGATGCTTTCGGTTTTGGTTGGTGTATAATCAGTATACCTATTCTGTCTATTCTTTTTAATCTACGAAAGCATGCTAGTTAAAAACTGATATTGTTGTGACAATTTACAAGTTTGTAGACTAGTCTCTCTCAAACATGCAAATGCAAAACTTAGTTCGAATATGCCCGCAATATCAAATATTCGTGAATCCTACTTTAGAAAAAAGCGATTTGCAACCAAAAATGAGGTGAAAAAGCCTAGAATAAAGTTTCATCCACCGTTGTAAGAGCAAAAATATTTGTATATACATGCACAAAGATCAAAATTGTCGTCTGATTTTCTACATTTTTAGTAAATTTTGCCGAATCTGCAACATCCGCACATCCGCATTAGATTTTTGCGGATGCGGATGCGGATGTCAAAAAGTTACGGATCATCCGCGGATGCGGATGCGGATATCCGCGACATCCCTACTGATAGCCAATTTCGGTTCAAAAGGGCAGCTTTATTTATGATTCCACAGTAGCATATATCCTTTTATTTGATGCAAGCAACTAAGACTAAGCCTTTCCTAGCCCACCTACTAAGCCTGAGCATAAGCACTAAGCCTAAGCCTGAGCCTAAGCTCTAAGCCTCAGCCTAAGCACTAAGCCTAAGCACTAAGCCTAAGCACTAAGCCTAAGCCTAAGCCTGAGGCCTAAATTCAAGAAAAAACTGCTAAGAAGCATCAGGAATACCTTTACCGCACTAAAAAACTCCAACAAGCTTCATATTTTGAAAAGAAATGCAGCTATAGCCCGGAATTTGTACTAAACCTTACTTGCGCTGTAACGCTTCAATTAGCCTGATCCTGGTAGCGTCAGAAAGTTTTGTAACTTTTCAAAGCCTGAACCGATTTGCACAATTTTTTCAGCATTTAGTAGCTTAGAAGTTACTCTTTCAATGGTAGCAGCAGGCTTTCATTTGATTCAGTATTCTTGCCTAAATCCATTTTTGCGCGAAAAATTTCATGTAAAGTTTAATTTTTGGGCAAAGTTTGATTTCCAGCTAAAGCTTACACAGGAAAACCAGTAAATCTGAATTTTCTGTAAAACTTCACCTGTCACAGATTTTTCAGATGTTTTTTACCCTTTCCATTCAGAGACATTTTACAGACTTTCAGACGAATTTCAGATAAATTTCAGAGAAGTTCAGGGAAAATTCAGAGAATTTCACCCAGAATTCAGAGACTCTGAATTTTATCTGAAAAAAATGTTACTGGCTTTTCAGATAAATTTCAGATACTTCTTACAGGAGTTTCAGAGATAATTCACATGTTTTTCACATCTGTAAAAAGTACGTAAATTTTATCTGAAATTCGTGTAAAAAGTATATATCTGAAATTTATCTGAAAAGCCAGTGACATTTTTTTCAGATAAAATTCAGAGTCTCTGAATTCTGGGTGAAATTCTCTGAATTTCCCCTGAATTTCTCTGAAATTCCTCTGAAAGTCTGTAAAATGTCTCTGAATGGAAAGGGTAAAAAACATCTGAAAAATCTGTAACCGAAAAAAATTTACAGAAAATTCGGATCAAGTGCAGTTGGGGGGGAAAATAGTGGACCTATTTTTTGGTGCAGAGCACCTTGAGGGAAGCATTTTTTGTAATAGAACCCCTATCCACAAATTTGGATTTTCTGAGCTATGACCCCTTGAAAATTGCATTTTCAGTGTTTTCGGAAGTGAACGTAGGCCAAAGTTCGAAGCCAAAAATGGCTATAATCTTTGTTTTTGGATAGTTTTGAGAGCGTTATGATGTTTTAAGGCATCGTCTAGGCTTAGTTGGCAGGATTCTCTAGGCTAAGCTGGCATTATTTTTTCTTAAAATTTCGATTTTTTATTGCCTAAGCCTGAGCCTAAGCCTAAACCTGAACCTAAGCCTAAGCCTAAGCCTGATACTAAGCCTAAGCCTAAGCCCCATACTAAGCCTAAGCCCTAAGCCTAAGCCCAAGCCTAAATTGAGGCCAAGTTTGAATTTGGTCAAAAAATGGACGTTTCTGGCGAATTTGGCCAATTTTTTGGCAGGAACCCGGTCAAAGAGCCTTTGTTTTGATTCTAAGAAATTGTAAACAATAATCTGACACCATTTAGACACGATTAGAACGGAAAAAACAAGGGCTTCGGAAAAAAATTGCGAAAACGTCCCTCACTGAGGGTTCAGATTGCGGGGGGTCATATCTCAAAAAATCCAAAAAATGAAATAGGGGTTCTTGAAGGAAAAATGCTTCCCCCAAGGTGCTCTACTCAAAAAAATAGGTCCACTATAACTATTCCCCCCCCCCCAACTGCATTTAACCCGAAAATTCAGATCCCTGGTTTTCCTGTGTTACATCCTACAAACTTCTAACTAGGGATGGGACCGAAAAAAATTTCACCGAATACCGAATACCGAATATTCGGTTTTTCTTTTTCGGCCGAAAACCGAATACCGAATACCGCATAGTTGTCAAGCATAAGTTAGCGAATGTTTTCTCAGGATTTGAAGATGCAGAATGTTAAAATACTACGCGTACATGAACATGCTATATGAACATTTTGCAAACGTTTAATTTTAATTATTCATGCAAAATGTATTAAAGAATAAGTAGATACTATAGAATCGAAGAATCTATCGAAGAATTATACTATAGAAAAAGGCACAATAATCACCAGCAAAAAAACTACACAACTTTCAGCGACCTCTGACCGCAGTTGGATGAGGTATGTACATGGGCATACATGTACACAGGTCTGTGTCTGGGGGCATGTCCCGATGTTTCGGGGGCTTGAACTGACAAAAATGCAAAATATTTCAATTTTTGCTTTAAAAATGGGAATTTTTTGCAAAAGTTGGATATTTTCAGCTAGTTTTTTCGCTTTTTGCTGAAGCATTTTACAGCGATCTGGGGCAGTTTTAGAGCTTTCGGACACTCATTTTTCAGCACCAAAGAGAGGGGGGCTGTCCCGATGGGTCAAATGTGAGGGGGGCTTGTCCCGGACTCTCAAATCTGGGGGGAGCTACCCCCAAGGGCGTACCCAGGAGGGGGGGGGAATGGGGGGAATTGCGCCGCCCCCCCGAAATTTTTCCCCAGTGATTTTTTACACAAGGGTCCCCCCTTTGGTTGTTATGGTCCGGCCGGAAAAATTTTCTGATACGTCTCCAATGGACTAAATTTGGCCTAAAAATCAAAAATTTTTCCTATTTTTTTTCTGGCTGCCGCCCCCGGACCCCTGCGACTATGTGACTTACTATTCCTCGTTATTGTCTTTCATCAAAGCCTATGCATGTATATATACACAACTACATTATGCTGCATGTGCATGTCTACACGAGTATATTATGCTACATTTACTTGTGGAATACACCGTCTGATATGAAACTCCCATCTTTTGTTTTAAATTTTGTCGGAAAAATTTCTGATACGTCTGCAGTTGACCAAATTTGGTCTAAAAATTGGAAAAATCGCCAATTTTTTTCTGGGGGCTGCCGCCCCCAGACCACTGCAACCTTGTGTCCTTGGTTTTTATGGTCTGGCCGGAAAAACTTTCTGATACGCCTCTAATTGACTGAATTTGGCCAAAAAATCTAAAATTTTCCCTATTTTTTTTTCTGGGAGCTGCCGCCCCCAGAATCCTGCAGCCTTGTGGTTTAGTAATTTTGCGTTCGTAAGGCGTTTTACGAGTGTTAAAATTGCTAAAAAGTGCATTTTAACCCATTACAAAAAATCGAAAAGTCATTCCCCCCCCGAAATTTTTTTCTGGGTACGCCACTGGCTACCCCCCCCCAGACCTCCATGTACATCTGTGTACAGAGGGTCAGTGGCGTATCCAGGATTTCGCAAAGGGGGGGGGGGGCTGCGACCGGGGGGGGGGGTGGGTGCGGAGCAACTGTGAGCCACCGCCGATCAAAGGGGGTTTGGCGGGGACGGCAACCCTCGGACCTTTTTTGTGTTTGTAGTTGTAACCGTCGATACTACAATAGTGAATCTGCAGCAAGCACTTAACTTTGCGGGGGTCTGGGGGCGGCAGCCCCCAGAAGTTGAAGCTTTTTTGAGATTTTAACCATCGAAATTGCATTGAAAATTGCACTTTTTACATGAAATAAAGAAATTAGTGGATCTACAGCTAGCATTTAGCAATGCGGGGGTCTGGGGGCGGCAGCCCCCAGAAGTTTTAGTTTTTTTGATGTTTTAACCATCGACATTGCAATGAAAACTACACTTTTTGAAGTTTTACCTTTTTTGAGGTTTTAAGCATCTACATTGCACTGACAACTGCACTTTTGACATAAAATAAACAAAAATATATAATTTTAAAATATTAAACATCATTATTTAAGCCCATGGATCAAAAAATAGGCCCAAGGGCCTATGAGTAGCGATCGACCGGAGGCTCCGGCTCCGGCTCCGGCTCCGGCCGGATTTGAGCCTCCGGCTCCGGCTCCGGCTCCGGCAAAAAAAGTGCCGGAGCCGGAGAATTTTCATTGTTCAAACTTTGGCCAAATGTTCAAATTTTGAGAAAAAATCGCAAGATTAACGAAGCGGTTAGTCGATTACAGTACTTATATTACTGCCAGTTCTGATGGAGATGACTACCCCTCTCTAGCAATGTGTATTTTTACGTCTCCAATTGACTAAACTCGGCCTAAAAATCAAAAGTTTCTCGCACTCACGCTGCCGCCGCCAGACCCCTATAAGCTTGTAACTATGTGACTTAGTGATTTGAACTTGAGTTTTAGCTCTGATGTTTTCGGCCGGTCAAATATGTTTGCATGTGCATGTGCTATTTCGCAAATTTTAGTGTTAAAATAGCAAAAAAGTTAATTTTCACCCATTACAAAAAATCGAAAAGTCATTCCCCTTAAAGATTTTTTCCTGGTTACAACGTGGCTGATATACGCCTAAATGAAATGAAAATGAAATGAAATGATTTACTCACGAACAACAAAGCACATTTAAACACAATTAACCAACAGAAGCTAAATATATACTAACAAAAACCAAAAACAGATTTCAAAAGCAAACAAAGCAAACAGACGAACAGAAAATGAGCAGTGGAAATTCTCATCCAAGTCAATGCAATCTAGACTTGATCATAAAACTATTCTATAATAAAACTTTGTAGCAAACAGGGTTGGCAGTCTCGGTCTCGGTCTCGGTCTCGTAAAAAACCCGAGACTAGGCTGGTCTCGGTCTCGGTCTCGGTCTCGGTAGGAAAACCGAGACCTGCCATAGGGTGGTCTCGGTATTTCAGATTAGGCTAGAAGTTTTCAAAATTTTTTACGATCACGAAGATTTTTTTTACGATTTAAGATTCCAAATAGAATGCCAAGCATGGAATGGTCAAAACTGTCTGCTGCAGAAGAATGTCAGTTCACGGGCAAACTAACTTCAAGTTTAAACTTTGTACATCAAGCTATTAATTAAAGTTTGAGCTACATATATAGAATGGGTTGTCTGACTTAGCGATATTGCATTTGTATGTGGAACCACTCAAGCATAATGTTAAACAGTATATAGAAATACTGACCATCATTTACCAAACAGTGCTAACTTCGTCGTTAATTTGTAACTAAAAATTTGCTGGTTTCAGCAACGGTACGAAGCGCGAATTGGGTGGCAGTTTAATTGAATTTCTTGAGCCCCAACCTGTCAACGCATGTCAAAGTAATAAGTATCTGAAAAAACCTAGGCACAATCAAATGCTTTTTGGGCTATGGAGTGGTTGAGGCATCAAACCTCCCCCACACCTATATAACTGTGTCAGCTGGAGAAACTTTTCTGGTCCGTAATGATGCTCCTATTAGCACTTCTGATAGTAGCACCACTGCACCAGCACGGACGATTCTACGCTGGCACCTGAGTCAGACTGTCAAAGTGCAAATTATGTATGCAATGTACTATAAAACACACTGTGGTATGCGAAAAAGTTTGCGAAACTTTTAAAACATTCCAAAAGTTGACATAATTGCGGAAAAATAATCCTATACTCCGGCTGTCATCACTTAACTCTCATGCTTCCGGTCGTTTACAATGTCGTTTACAATGTTTCTCGCAACTTCGCAAGTCATACACTCATAAACCTAACCTGATGGTCACTTTTTGTAAGTTAATTACTATTTTTTCACATTTCAAAGTATTTCAAATTTTTAAAATTGAAACTTGAAAAAAGGACCCCAAAGGGCTGGTCTCGGTCTCGTAGGTCTCGTTTGGGTGGTCTCGGTTGCTTGGTCTCGGTCTCGGTCTCGGTCTCGGTCTCGGTTGCAAACCCGAGACTTGCCAACCCTGAGCAAAACTTTTTGCCCGCTTAATCTTGTTGAAAAAATTTCGGGAGTGGGTGAACATACTACCGACGCTGGTAAGTTATTCCAAACATTTGCAACCCGATTTGAGAAAAAATTCTGTCTGACATTCAATCTAGTCAACGCAGGTCTAATTTTCCATTCGTGACCCCGTAAATTTAAAGTGTCACTTCTTTCAAAAAATATGTCCGGTTCTAATGAAGTATATCCGTGTAATATTTTATATATCATTAGCAAATCTCTACACATTCGACGATACACTAGTTTGTCTAATTCTAGCACGGTACACCTGTCATCGTATGATAAGTTTCTACCCCACAAGATCCGTCTAGTAAACTTTCGCTGTACGGATTCTAAAGTTCTTATTTCATATAAAGTACAAGGGTTCCAAGTTTCACAAGCATACTCAAGAATTGGGCGAACATAAGTACAAAACAAACCAACTAAAATTTTTGGGTCATCAATGCAAAAACATCTCAACAAAGTGTTAGATGCTATAAAAGACTTTTTGACAATTGTTGCTATATGCAGTGACGGTTTCAAAGTATTCGCCAAAGTTACACCTAGATCCTTGATAGAAGAAACTGTCGCTAACACAGAATTCATTAAAACGTAACTATTTTGCGGATTCCCATAACCAAAATGCATCACAGAACATTTATGCACGGCAACATTCAATTCATTTACAACTGACCACTCTGAAATATAGTTTAAGTCAGTCTGTAATAAATTCCAATCTCCATTTTTTGGAAAGGCGAAATACAACTTACAGTCATCAGCATATATTTTTATTTTTGAATAATTGACTGCATGCGTTATATTATTTATGTATAAGAGGAATAAAGTTGGACCTAACACCGATCCCTGAGGAACCCCGCTTTGAAGCAATTTCCAATCTGAAAAGTAGCTCTCAACTTTCACCCTTTGTCGGCGATTCTGAATAAATGCCCTTAACCAAACCAATAATGACAATTTCGCAAGGTTTGACTAAAAGCGGGAGGTTCAGGCGGACACCGTGAAGGCCTGAACAACCAGCTCCCTCTGACTCCTGACACCTGCCCTTGGCACCGCAGTCAAAATGCCATACTGGTCAATTTGACCAAATTTTTGACTTTTTATCAATGTTGATGAAAATTTTTTGTGAGACCACAAAAAACGGGACCAGTCAGTGGCCAGTGGTCGTATGAGTGTGTAAAGACATATGTATAGAAATGGGGCGTGACTGTTGAAACATTAAAAAATGCTGTTTCGAAAAAAATTGAAATTTTTTTCACAATTGTCAACATTTTTTACTAATTGAAATTTTTTTTGTAAAACACTGCCTCCGGCTCCGGCTCCGGCTCCGGCTCCGGCATTTTGTATCCGGCTCCGGTTCCGGCTCCGGCTCCGGCAAAATTTTACCTCCGGTCGTTCGCTACCTATGACCAACGTTATATATAGTCGAGCGGGGAACAAAAGTCACGTCCATTTGGCGTATATAAAAGCCCGTTGTGTACAGCTGCGTACATAAGAGTTGGAGTGAATCTTTTTGTGCTATGGGCCAGCGTAGGCTATTTTATGGCTGCGTTCAAAAATTGGGGTTTTGCGATGATTTATCGTTGCAATATGCTTTTGCCAGGTGGCTTTTTCTGATCCGTCGTCAAGAACGACCGTTTCTGATGTGTGTTGCAATTTTAGGGTTGAAAATTGACACACGAGACGCGGATACACTTGCCGTTAGCAGATCATTATTCAAAGTTCCAAATGGTCGACTGTGGCTAATTTTATTATACAGAAACTATAAATTGGCCGAAAATTGCTAATATGTGTCGTTTTTAGCGTTAAAACAGCAATTAAATGCGTTTTTAACGTTTTAAAACAAAGAAAACTCATCCCCCCCTCCCCGAAATTTTTTGTGGCTACGCCACTGCAGATTGGCGTAATAATGCTTCAAAAATTAAAATTAACAAAAAGTGAAAAAATCGTAAAAAATATCATGTATGCAAAAAAATACAAACAAAAAAATACAAACATGTACATATGCAGCAAAGCAAAAAATAGTATACTTTGTATTTAATTTTGTATTTTTTACCCTATCTAACTATACAAACATGTGAGACATTAATCAATTAGCACAGAATATGATAATAGACCTGGCATATACTATATAGGCATGCACAAAGAAAAAAGGTATCTAAGCCGAAAAAACATCAACAGAATGGAAAAAACTTAGAGATTTTTTAAATTTTGAAGGTAGAATTTGTCAATTGTGGAGGTACAGAAACAATTTTGTCAGCTTTTGAAGTTTTGGAAAGGGGGGGGCTGCGACCCTCTAAGGGGGGGGCTGCGACCCTTTAAGGGGGGGGCTCAAATCGCTAAGGGGGGGGGGGGGCTGCAGCCCACCCAGCCCCCCCCCCTAAATACGCCACTGCAGAGGGTTCGACACTTTTCACCTTGGCAGTCCCAGGGTCTTGCGTTGTTTTTGAACTGCTTGTAAACTTTCAGCAGAGTTCATGAAAAACGTTTAAAAAAGAAGGCTCAAGGTGCGATAAGACCAAGCACAGTACGGCGCGTCAGAATCTAGTCTTGAGAGTAAGAAAAACTTTTAAGCATCCATGAAAAATTAACACAAGTATCTGCATTAGCTAAATATATATATATATATATATATATATATATATATATATATATATATATATATATATATATATATATATATATATATATATATATATATATATATATATATATATATATATATATATATATATATAGTTTTCATATTTTTTAATACAGTTCAGTTCGAAATGTAGTGCTGATTGAAGGATTAATAAAATTAGTTCTAATTCTAAACGTTCATTGATTTGGAATTTCCTTGATTTCCTAATTATTCGGTATTCGGCCGAAAATTTAGTTTTCGGTACCGAATACCGAATACACGTTTTTCGGCCGAAAACCGAATACCGAATACCGAATTTTCGGTCCATCCCTACTTCTAACCTAGCCTATTTGAAAGAGCGTTCAATTTTGACCCCCCCTAGGTTTAGGGGATATAGGGGGACTCCGGATCATTAGTCGAAAAAATGCCGTTTTTCCGACTTATTCCACCCCAAACACTAATAATTTCACTCTAGATTTTTATTAAAAGGGGTGACAGCTATTTTGGGGGCTAGAGATCAGATTGGGGGCTTGGCTGACGATGGGGGTTCTATATTTTTATTAAAAGATGGGGTAGGAAGCGATTTATGGCCAAAAATAATTTCGCCCCCCCCCCCCCCCCGCCGAACCTTGACCGAGGCCGAGCTTTTTATCCCGACTTCATAAATATCGGCCTTGGGGCGACACATTTTCAATGCAAATTTTATTTCACAATTCTGAAAAAATTGGGTTTCTGGGGGCTGCCGCATTCATTCTGGTTTCTCAACAAGTGCTGCTTAAAATTTCATTTTCAATGCCGTTTATTTCAAAATTCTAAAAAAGCTGTAGCTTCTGGGGGCTGCCGCCCCCAGACACCCCGCAACCGTTATATATTGAGTAACTATTATATTTCACTATCACAGCTAAAAATTTTGGCTGAACCCCCCCTTGGAAATTTTCTGGGTACGCGCACCCCTGAGTCGATTGATGTGTATAACACAAATTAAAAAAATTTACTCAATCCAAATGTATATTATCTAATGAAGAGCCTATCTATCTAGCCAGGAATGAGCAGAAAATCTAAGTAAAATTTTTTTTTCATAAATAGAACAATACAGTTGGAGCTAGCGTCTGCTAGATCAAGCTTTCGGGCAGAAAAAAACCATGGGTGACAACTGACAAGGGCTGTCCTCAGACGTTCGTCAGAAAAAAAAAGCAAGCCAAGCAACTTTTTAACAAAAAAAACAAGGTTTTCCAAATCGCATGTTTTGAGTCACAGGAAAAAATTTGATCGCAAAAAAGTTAACAAAAAAGATACAAAAAAATTAAAAAACGGATATTGTCATTTTTTTGTAACCATTTTGTAATTTTTTGGTAACTTTTTTGTAACTTTTTTTGTAATTTTTTTGAATGTTTAGAAATTTTATTTTTTGCTTCAAGTTTGGCAAAAACACATTTCAAGACACAAAAAAGGCATCCTGACTTTGAATTAACTGTGTTTTTAATTTTTTTGTAACTTTTTTGTCATTTTTTGTATTATTTTTGTAATATTTTTTAATATTTCTGTAATTTTTGTAATCTTATTGTTTTGCTTAGAATTTTGCAAAAACACGTTTCTAGACGTGAAAATGGTGTCTTGACTCCGCAATAACTGCATTTTAACATTTCCTGTTTTTTAAAACTTTGTTTTTTCGTCTTTTTGTTTCGTTAATTTTGGTATTATTTAAGTTCTTTTGCAGCTTATTTACATCAACTGTAAATATGATGCTAAATCGTACTGGAGTTGAAGACGATAGGGATTTCCTCCTTCATCACCAAGATTCTGGATCCCGTTATATTTTAAGTATATACATATTTCGCATTTTCTAAATATGTGCAGATTTTTTCATAGTTTTACTTTTTCATACGTATATATACTTGTAAACATATATACTTCGTCAAAACTTTGGTGGCACAGAAATTCCAAACCTTAGAACATTTATCTCTAAAATATGAGCTTATATATCAACAAATGAATACAAATTAGATATTGTTCTCTTGAAGCAAAAATGCTTCAACCAAGGTGCTTTAGTTAAAAAATAGGTCCACTATCCCACCCCAACTGCATTTCAACCCAAAATTGCATTCATTGAAATTGTTAAAACCAATACAAAAAGTGCCGAAAAGTTCATAAAATTATTACAAGCGGTAATGAAAAGCGCCATTTTAGCCACCCAACACCTCTTACGAAACCTGTTTTGACCTCAACAGGGACATCTTCAGAATGTCTAAATTTTATCCGAATTTTATCGAATAAGTTTATGACTTATTTAAATAATATTAAGCATCCGAACCTTGATTGAAACGTCCAAAAACCTTCCGAGTACCCTATGTCCCAAACCCCTCCAAACACCATCCGAAGTCTTAGATGGTGTGATTTATAGGGAATTCGGCAGTGTTGGCAAGTCTCGGGTTTATAACCAAGATCCAGACCAGGCAACCGAAACCCCCCAAACGAGACCTACGAGACCGAGACCAGCCCTTGGAGACCTATTTTAAAATTTCAAGTCCAGACACGTCTGTATTTTGAAACGTTGAAAATTAATGATTATATAAAAGTACAAAAAAAGTTACCATTAGGTTGCGAGAAACTTAACCGCGTAACAACCGGCTGTATGAGAGTTATTGACAAAAGAAAAAAGAGGATCATTTTCCCCTTATTCTGACAAATTTTTGATATTGTTTTAAGTTTCGCACATTTTGAAAGCAGGGCGTTCTGTAGTACATACTGCATACATTTGATGCCTAACCCCAGTGCCACCGTAGACTCGTCCGTGTTGGTGCTACTAGCAGAATCGGTCATAGTAGCACCATCACGGAGCGGAAGAGTTTCTCCCGCTGACTCATTTATATGGGGCGAAGCCGGAAGGCTTGTTGCCCCCGCCCCAACCACCCTATAGCCAAAAATTTATTTTATTGTGGTACCTAGGTTTTTTCAAATCCTTAATGTTTTGACATGCCATAAAAGGTTGGGGCTCAAGAAAGTTCACTTAAACTGCACACTCAGTTAGCGCTTTGTAACTTTGCAGAAACCAGGAAATTTTTTAATTACAAATTAACGACGAAGTTAGAAGTACCTGGTAAATGATGGTCAGTACTTTACTCTTGACATATGTATACTTGAAAAGTTCCAAATAAGTCAGGCAACACATTTTAGCTCAAACTTTAGTTAGAAACTCTAGTTCAATAAAATAGAAACTCTAGCTTGATAAAACTAGACGGTGTATAATACAAAGTTTAAACTTTTGAACTTAGTTGAAATGTGCCAGTGCACTGCATTCTCTTTCTGCAGCAGACAGCTTACCTTTTCATGCCTTGCATTCTATTTGGAAACTTAAATTTTGAAAAATTGGTTTTGAAAATGTGATTTTGTAAAGGTTTCAAAACTTCAAGTGTAAGGCATCACCTGGGAGAGCTCCCTTACTCCCTATTCACACTTTACCTACCCTTTATGCTTTTCATAATATAAATTTACGCTCATAGTATTTTAACGTTATGTACATACGAGTCAGTAGTCATCTCTTTTGTGCGTGTACGCTTAGTCTGTTTTACTGTAAAGTAGCCTGCAGGATTATAGTCAGTCGGTGTGTGGATCTTGGCCTGTGTGGAGGTGTTTCTAGTTTGTCTGCCTCATTGTTATTATCACCCGTTTTCTGCCAAAATGGCCTGCCTGTGCTTTTATTAAACGTATTGTTCTATTCGCTTGTTCGCGTCCGTTTTGGGCAGTTTAGCCTGCCGCTCTAGTGTTTACTATAGTCCCCGGGCAGTATCGGCCAAGAGGGCCCTGCCATTTCTGCGTTCCGTATGCGCCGTGTTCAGCCCAACCGCTGCTCGCTACCTCCCGTATTCCCGGGAGGCCTTTTCAGGCTGTAGCAGGCGAATTACTCAGTGTGCTGCGCCTACTGCGACTTGTCTCGTAGATTAGGTAAGCCCCATTCCCGTCGGTGTCCGGCAACTCCGGCCCGTACGGAAGACCCCGCTGATCATACCTGGAAGCCCCGCTGGTGGTTTGGTTAAGGCTAAGGGCAAGGAATGACTCTCCCCTGAAGCTGGGACCTGCCGTTCCCGCTTGGGTCATTAGTAGGAGCGGCAACGAGTCGCCTTACACAAGTGTCATCTGAAATACCGAGACCACCCTATGGCAGGTCTCGGTTTCGCTACCGAGACCGAGACCGAGACCAGCCTAGTCTCTGGTTTTTTAAGAGACCGAGACAAAGACCAAGACTGCCAACCCTAGAATTCGGATCGCTGGTTTTCCGGTGTATGCTTTTTGCTTGCTGTAACCCTTTTGTACTGCGGTTGCGGACTGCTCTCTAACAAGGGTTGTATCGGGTAATATTCATTTGCACAGGTGACAGGCGCGTTATTTTTTGTTCATACATTGACAATTAACGTCTTTGCATCAACACGGGGTTTCAGCAGAGCTAACTGTCGCTTGCACCAAGGCCAGTTGGCTTGCGGATGTGTCCCAGTCACTGGACGGGCTCCGGTGTAAGCGTGACGCAGAAACGTAGTGAACAAAGGACACTGGTTTGGAGTGTTGGATATATATGTCGTAGGCTGTAGGGTAATTCAGACCCTATGCCATAGGGCCTAGGCCATACGGTAATTTCCTTATAGACCGGGCCACAAGAGGACATCCGTATGGCCTAGGCCTTAGTGTTGTCCCCTTGTGGACCGGTCTGTAAAAAAACAAACAAAGTGCGACTCCGGCTATTATGACGTCCGCTTCAGACATGCACACACGTGCAACCAAACTGTCAACTGAGTAATTGGAAGCAAAGGTCAAAGGTTAGTTTTAATGGCGCGTTTTAATTGCCCCTTACTGCATACTACATACACTGGTTGGGCTGACCGAGACCTCGAGGGGGGGAGGGTAGAAATATATATTTAATACAGCTGGCACAAACATTCAAAACCACATATATATAAATTTAAAGGTCTATAACATCAGTCTACAAGTTAGTTTTAGGTGTAAATTGATCCAAACGTTACAGTGTTACACCTTTTTGTTACTGGCAGGCGGATCAGCAACTCTAGAAAATGAGAAATACGTCATAATACAAATATTCTCAGTTTAACCAAATTTTGCAATAAAATCCCAAAAAACGGTGCATTAAGAACTTATGACAGGCCCGTCGGGCACTGTACATTATGCTTTTAATTTTCATCTGCAAAAAGTTAAAAAGTATGCATTTGTACAATAATTGCACAAAAAACTCTGGTTAACCGCATTAAGCATAATTTCAATACATACTAACTATCTGTACTACTGTAACTAACTCCTCTGGGTACCCTACTTTATTAACTGGCTGTTTGTGAAGTATATGTTCCTTTCTTCATAAATTTTTTTCTCAAGTGGTGACATTCTTTATTTCTTTGCGGTTAATTGTTGAGCAGTCAAAAGAGACAGCGGATTAAGTTTGTTTGTCCTCTTGTGGCCGCGGCCATAAGAGGACAGACTAAGAATTAATAAATTTTAGCCGTATAGGCTAGGCCATACGGTTGTCCCCTTGTGGCCTGGTCTGTAAGGAAATTACTCTATGGCCTAGGCCCTATGGCATTGGGCCTGAATTAGCCTGAATTACCTTACAGCCTACGACATATATATATATATATATATATATATATATATATTAGCGAACGGACAGAGGCAGAATTTTTGCTCCGGCCGGAGCCGGAGGTAAATTAATTTGCCGGAGCCGGAGCCGGAGCCGAAGCCGGAGCTAGGTCGAAATTGATACCCTTATGATGAAACATTTTCTAATGTTTAATAAAAATCTATCATCCATCTTCTTTTCGACCTTGCGATATGTTTTCAACGACTTCATCATAATGGCCAAAAATTGTATACATGCAGTGGCAGTGTCGTAGCTAGGAAAAAATCTCGGGAGGGATGACTTTTCATTTTGAAACATGTTAAAATGCACTTAAGTTCGACTTTAACGCAAAGAACGACACATATTTCGGTAAAAAACAATGGTAATAATCGGAATAATAATAATAATAATTGGAATAATCAGAAAAACTGAGATTTTTTAATTTTTAGGCCAAATTTGGTCAAAGCAGAGTCAATGTTTGCTCAAAACCTTCGTTAAAGCTTCGTCATTTGAATATTAAATTCAAATATGGAATATTCAATTCGTGATTCAAGTCAAGTCGAGAATATTCAAAGTCGTCAACTGAGAAAAGCTTACAAAAAAGTTCCAAAAAAATACCAAAAAGTTGCAAAAAAGGTTACAAAAAAATTACAAAAAGTTTAGTATATGTTTTCAAAAGAAATTCACATAAAATTTACAAAAAAATTACAAAATTAGTACAAAAAATAACAAAAAAGTTACAAAAAAATTACAAACTTGCACAGTAAAATTACAAAAATGTGACATAAAAATTACAAATTTATTACTTATTGGTTTGTAATAAATTTGTAATTTTTTTGTAATATTTTTGTAATCAAATTTTTTTCCTGTCAGTTGTCAGTTGAGACATGAAATTTTGACACAAAATAAAAAAATAATCAAAGAACCTCAATTTCAGCGAGATAGTTGTTATTAGTTGCATGAAAAAGTAAAACATTGTCATGACTCTAAATTTAAAGGGAATTCTAAAAACATTTATTTTAACTAAATCTGAAAACATCAAAATTTTATAATTTTTTCAACTTTAAAGCAAATTCAATAAGTAACCCAGTGCATCTACGATTTTTGAGGCTTCAAAGCCACGATATGTAGTTTATATTGGTCTTAAGTTAATATCAAAACAATTTGTTGCGGCTTGAACGAAGAAAGTGCAAAAAAATCTATTTTCAGAAGCATCAGCCTCAAATAAAAGTGAATACATGTGAATTCATACAAACATAATAATAAGTGTGTTCATAATTACATGATATTAATTAATATATATATATATATACTATCCTATTAATAATGATAATGGAAGCATCGACTAGCTGTACCCTGAATCTGATTGTACCAGATGTGCTATCTAGACGTTTACCTTTCGATTAGCGTGCAGCCTCCAGGTTCTCAAGTTATACGCCACGTAAGACGTAGTTATTTGTTTGTTGCCATAAGCAACGCTTAATACATTAATAATGAAAACCCAATGCATAGTATCGGCTTCATCCAACAGTCAATAAGAAGCGCCATTACTTTTTATTTTTGTAATTTACAGTCTGTATGATTTTTAAGGAACGTAAATTTGAGTTATTTTTACTCCGCAAATCCTCCGCGACAGACCACTTTAGTAGTTAGTCAATTTTGAAAATTAACCAGAAAAACTGAAATAACTTTTGCTATGAACGTCCCAGAAACATAAGAATGATATCACTGGATAGACAATTTTTAGCGCTTTCCAGTGAAATGTCACATGACGGCGCCACTTTCTGAAAATGGGTCTAAAATCGAAATGAAAAAATATGGCGTCCGTTCAACGTTACTTCACAGGGTCATGTGACCCATCATTTGAAAGCTCTATTAATTTGCTGACGAATGACGCTTAAACTATTACTGTACCCCCACTGT